>JAGFPH010000099.1:15887-26624 GCA_018207615.1 Philaenus spumarius
ACTTTGGTTTCATTTTGAAGTACTGTTATATGCGGATGTTGATTGCTGAATACATTTTCAAAAACCGCTTTATTGTTTTCATAAACGTATGATGTAAATAGTAAAAAATAGTAAACTGTATTAATTGTTTAATCAGTTGCAAAAAGAGATATTGCAAAAAACCTTAGCAATCAACGCCCACAATCTATTTTACTTTAAGATAAAAAATACACCTTTCGTTTTTTGACAAAAATAACACAAAAATATGCTTAATAGTGAAGGTATGTTTTAGTTATTTAACATTGAAATTGGTACCCAACTTCGTCGTTTTGAATTTAGAGAGCCGAGCGATAAGCAATAGCAATATCTACAACGTCAGTGGTTATTTGTGAATAACGTCAAGAAAATGGACTATGATCCTTCAACGCTACTCCTCATTTTTCATTAAACTAAAGTTAATAAAAAAATTATAAATAATATGACTAATTAAAGTGATGTTACAAAACTAACAATAAACGTAAGTTAATTTATATTTTTACACTTTGAATCTCTATAGGTGTTAACGCTACTTGACTTTTTGCTAGTTAGTTCTATTAATTTAAAAAAAAACGGTCAAATTAAACTGTTGACTCATCCAGTTATAAACAGAGCAAATATTTTCATTATTTAGTTTCCCAATTATAAGTTTGTAATTTGTTTAAAAATCCATAGTTAGTAATTAGTAATACAAGGCACTTACTACTTTTTATAATTAGTTGTAAAAAAGTACATATTTCCCTTGTGTATTTTTCTTTAAAAACTAAAATCCAACGTCTATCGCATAACAATTAGTTTGATGCATAATTACAATTCACCCATTTCCGTCTCAGCCATCACCTTGTACTATCTCTGAGCGTTGTATTCCGCTTTCATGTATTGTAATCACATTTATATCTATATCTTTTTCTCTATTCGCTATTGTTACAGACTTTGCAAAGTAAATTAGCAATAAATTATATACTTTTTATCACTTTATATTTATAATTTGAAAATACAATATCACAAAACAAATATTTTATTTTCATAAATTATTTAAATCTTGCATAATACTAACATTATCATAACTCCTAAAAATTTTCAATTTGTAAGTACACATACTGGATCTCTTGATCTCTTAACTAATACTCTATGAAATGAAACAAAAATAACGCGCAAATAAATAAACTAAGGGAGAAATATTTCCGTTTATCTTATTTCTTTGTGTCGAACCTTAGTGGTCGTAAACTGTTTATTACTTCATTTAGAAGGAAATTTATATTACCTTGTATTTCAAATGGACATTTTATTGTCTCAAGATACGGTTTAACGATTTCATTTTGACGTTCCAAAATCTGCGCATTAAATATTGCTACAATAAGTAATGAAGTAGTTTAACGTTTATACTTTGAATTGTAATGTTTGATATCTTAGTGTAAACTATGTAGCCTACCTATTACTTCCAGATGTATACAGTGGAAAGTATACTAAACGTTTCAAAGTATTTAAAAATATTTAGAGCCATGTTTATTGTCAAACACAATTTTAAATTATTCACACTGATATAAACTGAGAAAAAAACATTTCACTTAGGCCTACATATTTTTTTAAATTTTTGTTTTGGCTGAAAGCATGAAATCCCGGTTACTATTTTCATGGAAAAGAAATTATTTTATGGCTAATGGTAACTGAATAGGTATTTTGCAATAAACCCAAATTAAAAACAAATCATAATAATTATTCTTAATGGAAAAAGGTTCATTATAATGGTATATTAATTATTACTTTTTCTTTTAAGTACTTACTTTTACACCTTCGACTATTAAAGCTAGTTAAATTATATTAGGAAGTGGAATGTATATTAAAAAATAAGTCTTTCAAAAACGTGTAATCTATGCAGTTTTAGTAAGAAAAGGTTTAGTAACGGTTTTCAAATAGCTTTGGTTGCCTAAAATGTTAAAATAGGCATTCAAACCTAGAAGTATTAAAACATATTTATATTGCACTGCTTATCCTACATTTTTAAACAGAACTAACAACTAAATTGATAAGTAAAAAAAAACAAAATAAAAAGCAAATAGTATCCTAAGGTAACGAGAGACATGAGGAAGGCCTACTAGTCCTACTGTTGTAGTTAGTTGTAACTAACTGACATTGAACATTCTAAATTTGTCGTTAATATATTGCATTATTGGGTAAAAATTTCTTACAAAAAACATATTTATAGTCATTTACAGTAATTCAGCCGCAAAATAAACTTAGAGCAGGAGACAACATGCATAAAATGTATAAGTCTTTTTTATTGAGACTACCCCTTCCAGTCAGTTTGTGGACGAAAAAAACAAACTTATAAATGTACAAAATGTTATAGGTTTTAGCAAAAAACGTTTTAAGGAAAAAAAATATAAAATCAATAACATACTGTCACGCGCATTCACTGATTAAATTTAAAGTTTTGAATGTGTTCAGCGAACTATCGTGAACATTCATTAAAAGTTACATTTTCCATTTCAGTACAATTATTTTAAATTGGAGAGAAAACACTAATAGGTTTTTGGTTCGTGTGACGAGTTTATGTGACATTATTTTTGATTAAAACTATTAATAATTACAAATTTTACTTAATTATACAAACACTGTTAAAACAAATAAATATAAATAATACAGTTTGTTAATTTAACACTGTTGACGACATTACATGATATCACAAATTAAAGTCACATTGAATAAAAGTCAAATTGAAATTTCGTTATAAAATAATCCGTAATTATTGGAGCGCAGTTAGCTTTTAAATTAGTTATTTAGGTAATAAGTTACATAGATAAATACTCTTCGTAGATATGAATTACATAGTTTGAGTGTATATGTTTAATAAAGATACGCAATCTTTACACATCCTCAAATGCGATAACAATTCTTTCGAGTAAAATTTGTCGGTAATTATGATGCTTTTTTAATGAATCTATTTTAAAAAAAAGGACTACTGAACTTACAGATAAAGGTATTTACTAACAATTAAAATAATTATCAAAACGTCATAACCGCATTTGTTCTTCTCAACAAAATACTACAAAGGTCTACTGGGTAACCTTTGAAATTACTTTAAGCATACAATAAAAATATAAATAACCATGTAGTACTCATAAGTAAATTAGAGAATTAATGTTCAACAATTGGAGTACATATTTTCCATGTTTAAATAGTTTAAGTTCATATTGTCAAATTAATTGTTTATAGCCTATTTATAAAGAATAAGGAACCTAATCGTGCCAATTCACCAATGTTTTGTTGATAATGTCAAGGGTTTTCAATAACAGTGGTGATAATATGATAATAACAGGGTGATAATTAACATTAGAATGTAATTTTGTTAGCAGTATCTTACTGCAGGAAATTTATTTTTTAAGTTAATGTTTGTTTCTATTCTCCTCACTTTCTAACTAACGTGGTCGTATTTTTAAGCTGTGTAGGTCTAGTCTTTTGTTTATTTAATTTTTATGAAAGTTGTTATTAGATATTTTGATCAAATCGAGGAGCTCCAGTATTATCGCACTGATTTCAATGTAGTTTGTAAACATACTTATGTGTGTAACGTTAGGTACAAAATAGATTTTATTTGTGTAGTTCCATATCAGGCGACATTTTGTAACTTTAGGCGAAAAACAATTTTTAGTCAACACTACTAGATTAAGGTGGAATTGTTATATTTGAATATATTGTAAAAAATAATATTGGTAGCATTAACAAGAGTATTATTACATCAGGAAACGTTTCGATATTAATAAATTTGCCAAAACTATATTTAGAACTAGTAAAGGAACATTTTAAAAGCATTCGAGAAATACAATGTAATTAATGGAAAATAGAAGATTTAAATCAAAAGAAACTAAACTTTGGTGTTTGCCTTAACAAAACCTCGATATGCTTTGGAGTTTGAATATTTCCTGCTATGTTTTTTCTGATAGTCGGAAAATATTTGTATAATGTTCGTATGATAATTTGTTACGAACACTCATAATTTGTACTCTAGTCCACGCATGCTTAAAATAGTTAGTAGGGAATGTTGGGATGGATTTTTATAATACAAAGTTGTAAAAGGAAAAAAATAGATTAAGATGTATCAGTTATTTTTTTTTTATTGAGTAGATTATAGTTTAATTACAAACCTCTCAATGGACTTACGTTAGACTCTGCTGTTCCTATTGCATCTTAGCTGATAGACCGGATGTGTTGTCGTCAAAATATAAAATTCTTCGAAGTAAGACTTCATGTTTGTTATATATTTGTAATTATGTAATTGTGTTTTGTGTTTTTGTGACTGTTGTGTAACGTGAACCCTTGCATCGAAAAATTGTATATTTGACGACAACACATCCTGTCTAACACCTGAAACAATTGGAATACAATTGGAACAGCAGTTTCTAACGTAAGGTGGAAGTGGGTGAAGTCACAGAGAAGCTTCTCTGTGGTGAAGTCCATTAAGAGTTTAGTAATTTATCTACTACCCAATCTAAAAATGTCTTTCAAGATAGTTAAAATATATTATAGTTTTACTTTATGTATCCATAAAGTGGATTGAATTAGTGAAATTCTTTCTTATTAAAGGTTTATTTGTGTTTGTTTATATTACATTAGAAGAGCAAAATATTTTGTATACATTGAATTAAATACAGTATAAGTAGAAATAATTTAAGACTGATAAAATAATTAATATTTGACGATGTTTTACAATCAAATTGTCTTTTTCAAATAATAATTAAAAATAAAAAGATATTCCTGAAAAAATCTTTATAAACAAGTTAAACAAATTTTAAAAAAACATTATTTTTAGATTTGTAATATAAAAAAGCTTCCTTAACGAGATAGAACGGAGTTTGTCAATTTAATTTGCGCCCAAACATTATCCATAACTTATTATAATGAAATGAAACTTAGAAATATAAAAAGAACATAAATTATAAATAAAAGTCATTATAATGGCAAATAAATATTTTGAAAGTTATTTGTAATAAAATGCCTGGTAAATTTAGGATAGAAATATGATTAAATTCATTTCAACGTAAATAAAAAATATTTGTTAGAAATGAAAATTTTGTCAGCATGTCTGATTCTGTAAGAAATGTTTTTCAGCAAAACATAAGTATATCTATATATACATTTTTAACTAAATATAATTATTTAATTGATCAATATTTAAACTTCATTCATTCATTTTAAAAATGTATCTAAAACTTGTATGACATTAAAATTGCATTATCTATAACTAACATGTATAAAATTGCTAACCGATATTTCTTGGATGTATTTTCAAATATGGCTGCCTATTGAGTTTGATATTTGTATTTGCTCGTAAACCTTTCCTACAAAATACGACGTTGATTCATTTTAAAAGCTCATCTAACAAATTGTATAATACAAACATTATCCTAGGTCCGTTTCCATTTTTATGAAAAAATGTGAGTATGCTCAAATACAATCCTATTAAGTGTTAGTTAAATTTGTAAAAATCACGTTTTGTTATAAAACAGTTTGAACAGTTACGATACATATTGTGTAACTCACAGACACTCCTTTTGTTGTATATAAATAGTGAGGTATTGTTGGGCAGACAAAAACAAAAATTAATTAAAAACACCCTTTGATCACGACATTCTAGCGAAGAAAATCAAGACATTTTGTTTGATTCAGCAGGCCTTGTTAATGAGTGTTTCGATCGGTTGGAAGATAAATTACTTTCTATTACAACATTTGTCACTGTTGCAGACTAAAATGTAATCAAATATGCTTTTTTCTGTCACATAAAACCTGTGAAATAATTAGGATTATTTGAAATTTGATATTGAAGTCTTCTGGTTAACGTTGGTTACTGAACACTGAGGTCATACAAATTGTCCTCGACAATCTTTATTGAATTGAGTTTGTAAATTGAGGGTTTTCCTGTTTTATTTGCCGTTCAGTATGAAAGAAATTACATACATTTGAATCACCGAAGGTTCTACAATTTGAAAGTAATTTTTCTGTAGCAACAACATAAACCAATAATTGTATTACGCATGCTTATATAATACATTTTGTACCTAATTCGCTAACGATTATAAAGTTTTTGTAATATTACAGTTCCCAACAAAATTCAATAATTGTGATACTCTACTTGTATCGTTATTCCTACTTCAAAAAATTTATTTATATGTATATGGGACAAGTTGGATTTGGAATAGAACCGTTTTAAAACTTTTTTATTTAAAAAAAGGCCCAAATAAAAGGGCCAAATGTATTGAGTTTTTAATTTTAACTCGTAATTACCGGTACTCATTGTGTGTAATTAAATAAAGTTAAAAATGAGCGTTTGAATTACAGCAATTTAATGAATGTTTGCATAAATAATACGTTGATTGAAAATAAATACTTCAAAATTTGTTGCACTCCATTTTTAAAAGAGAAAAATAGCATTTCTAAATTATTTAGTCCACATTTCTTTGCGACTTAAGTAATAAAAAACATTCCAATAACACTTGAAAAACCTCCCTGTAATACGTTTTTTAGTTAGGCTTAAGGTTTTCATTTTGTGTTTATGTGAGTGAAAAAACATAGAAAGCACCTATACTTAAAAAGTTTGTTGTTATGAACCAGCAGCCTTCTAAACCATAAGTGCATTACCAGTTTATCTACATATCTATTTATCTATATATAAATCTATAAGTATATATATGTAACTTATTTAGACACGATAACAGCTGTAATTTGGCACAAATAACTTCCAGAAATATTAAAATAAAAAAATAAAATAAAAAATGGAAATGATAAATCTAGCTCTTATTGTTTAAAATGCATTGTTCAGTATCCAAGTCACTGATTAGATTGAATAAAATGTAAAAATTATATCCGTCTATGTGACTTTCAATTGAAAAGTAATTTACTTACTTACTCAGTATGACGCGTTTCGGAACTGGTTCCATCATCAGATATCCCTCTGCTGAGGTCGTCACAACATTAAACTAACTTATTAAAAGACATAACACATATAACACTTATACACGCACACATCAACACAAACAATCCATATAAAAATACAACCGCGTGTGCACACGAACGACTCCGTTTGACTACTGAAGCCACGGTTTCCCTTTCCTACCAAGTTTATTGTTTGCTTTTCTTATCTAACTCCCTGGCGAAGTCGTACATTAAATTAGATCTAAAATTCAGTTGGTCGTTTAACACATGATCTGGATTTTCTGATTGCGCTCTATATATTTCATACTCCTCCAGCGCGTCCATTAGCTTGCCCGTCTTACATATGTGTAGTGGACGGAAATTATTTTCAAAGTTAGTGTAAGAATGTACTTCTTCCGTTATGTGGCGTGCGAAGTTGGATTTGTCAACGGCTCCACGGTTACTTGGGAGATGTTCCTTATATCGTTTTTTAAATTGTCTCCCGGTGTGTCCTATATAAAAGCATTCACACTCATCGCAATTTATTCTGTATACACCCGTCTGTTGCTCTAACGGTGTTGCTTTTTTAGGTTTTAGTAGGTTTCCAATGTTATTCGAGGTGCGGAATGACATGGTAACATTTATCTTCCTCAGTGTGTTGGTCAATATGTTAGGTAGGACTACTCCATATTCTGTGGATCTGAATGTTTTTTTAATATTTGTTTCCATTGTTGGTTTGTTCTTAAATTTGTTGTATTTTTTAAGAATCTCGTCAATCATAGAGCTTTTATACCCGTTCTCTACGGCTATATATTTTATAATATTAAGTTCTTTATGGAAATCCTCCTTACTGAGTGGTGTTGTTATCAGCCTATGGACAAAACTATTGTATGCAGCCTATTTGTGTGCATTTGGATGATGTGATTCCGCACGAATAGTAGATACAGTGGTCGTAGGTTTTCTAAAAATCTTGTATTGAAAAACGTCTGTTCTAACGACCGTGAGATCTAAGAAATTTAGTGACCTCTCAGTCTCCAATTCAAGAGTGAATTGGATTTGCCTGTTGATTTGGTTCATATACTTTTTCATGTTTTCAATCTGTCTGCACGTACCATTGAATATGACAAAGGTGTCATCTACATAACGGGAATAACTTATTATATAGTAACTTATTTGAAATAGTGTTAAAATATCTCTATCATTTGTTAGATTTTGCTTGAAAACAAACTCAAATGTTTTTCATATTCATTTATATATTCCTTAGGGTAAAATCACATTCTATAAATAACGACAATTGTTTGTGCAATTTTGTAAGCGTTTAATAAGATATTAGTTCACAGTTAGCCCTTTTAATACAAAAGTGGGGAAATAATATGAAATAATATACTAATATTCATTTAGGATAAAGATCTGTGCTTATTGACGCATCAGCTCTCTTAATGAATATAATGATTGGTCTTGTTTTATAGTTAACTGTCAATTAATCGTACAAGTCTAGATAAAATGATGTCTCCAAGAAAACATACTCCTTAAAAGTAAGCCTACAAGCTATAATTTTTACACTAATTGGGGGCACTTGTTAATAATATTAGATTAATAGGCCAATTAATTGAAAAATTACTACCTCCTAGAAGTCACACAAAAATGTATCACAAATTTCCATTATTGGAATCACAGCTTTGTTATGAATTTCTAATGTGAACTTATGAATTTCTTATTTCTATTGACGATGTTAAAAGTAATTAATTTAAGTAAAAATATAGTTTATCGCCCTATTTACACTTTTAGATAATAAAACAAGCCATTTATTAGAACATATTGTGCAAAACTCGGTATTATCCATAACAATAAATTGATATCGTATACATTGATAACTAGATCTCTATCATTGATAACTAGATCTCTATGTACCGAGATTATCGGGGGAAATCATTCTCGTAGCTTGAAAATATAAAATTCATACGTCGCATCATTTGAAAATTAAACACTACAAATGTGTCATTTTAAACAGTTTTATTTTAGCTTTTTATCCTTATAGTTAATTTTAGTTTAAACGTTATGTGTCCATTGCGTAATTTTTATGAGATACAAAATTACTATATCTTTTCATTTTCCTTTAATTGTAACTAGTTAGTTTTTAATACCTGAAGCATATATTATTTGGTTGAAAAGATCTTTCAAAATTAAGTTTGAATTAGAAGTGTTAAACAAACCT
Organism: Philaenus spumarius; assembly: GCA_018207615.1. NCBI lineage: Eukaryota > Metazoa > Arthropoda > Insecta > Hemiptera > Aphrophoridae > Philaenus > Philaenus spumarius. The sequence goes on from JAGFPH010000099.1 coordinate 25,027, forward strand.
CATTATATTGACTCATTATTATCATGCAACCTGTATTGATTGTTTAATAATTATACACACTGTATGACGCCTTTATCCTCTTGACCACACTGCTTCGCTTTGTTAGAAATTAGATTTATTGATCACTATGTACACTTTTGATATTTAATATAAAGTTTTTATATTTTTGGTCAATTTAAAGTTTTTGGTTTTAGAAATTTGGTTTGATTCTACAATCAAAAACCACGATTGAATTAAAAGCATTTCAATCACACAGTTGTACCTTTTTATTTCACTCCTCTCTATATATTTATTTTAATGATACAAACTATAGGCCTACAGGCAGATAATAGACAGATAATATATTATCACATTGCATTATTTTTTATAAATTTGAACATTGCGACTAACGCAATTTACTTCTTTATAATAATACAAACGCAATTGTATTGATGAATTGAGAAATAGTTTTGTTAGTTTTAAATTGACCTATATTGACTATATATTTTGAAAGGGAGAGAATTAAGTCATTTGTTTTCTTATTTTATACTTTAAAAAGAGTTTGATAAGACAGGAGACAAGCGGACTACAGTATAACGGTTCACACCTGTAGCACACCAAACCAACTAACCAATTTTCCTCTCAAAGGCTTAGCTAAATACACAAACAAAGCAAATTAACTAGATTTAGTTACCTCACATCTGTTTAGATCTGCACGAAAAGCAAACAAAATTTTTAACTGTTGAGAAAATTACAACAGTAAACATTTGAATTGCAAATTACATCTAAGCAACTTAAGCTTTTGTTGTATTAAGCAATCTTCACAGGATATGTTACTTGATATGTTTATGTAAACAATATTTATTGTTTCTTCAAGTCAGCTACCAGTATTTATTTATTTGACCAACAACAAATTTATCATCAGAGGACTACCAATAAGTTTAGGCTACTTATTGTAGGTGTAATAGCCTGGTGTAATTATTAGGGTACCACAATAATGCCTGATTGGATATTAGACAATTAACAAGAAATAAAGTTTTTATGTAATTTTTTCGATATTTTAGTTTTTTTCAGGTATTTCTTTACTTTAGCTTGTCAATTGAAACTACTATAAATACACAAACCTTAACTATTTTCTTTAAAAATATAGTATTTATACACTTTACTGATGCCGGGAAAACAATATTTCACCATCTTCAACACGTACAATATTATAAACTTTCAAATAAAATGTTCCTTATGGGAATTTACATTGTAAAGAGCCGACATGTTTTTCTCAGCGTTCTCCCAGCATTGCCGGATTTGTCTTGTTCTTTTTTGTGTAGAAAGTTGTACATACGGTTTTAAATTACAAACATACTGTGACTAAATACTATAGGTTAGAACCTTTAAGGTTGTTTTTTTTTTAATTTTAATTATATAAAGTAATAATAACGAAATATAATCATACTGTTATCAGCCAGATTAAGTAAAAAGTAAACATACTGTGACTAAATACTATAAGTTAGAACCTTTTAGGTTTATTTTATTTCATTTTAATTATTATATAACGTGATAATAACGAAATATAATCATACTATTATCGGCGAGATTAAGTAGAAAGCAAACATACTATGACT
>JAGFPH010000099.1:26724-42928 GCA_018207615.1 Philaenus spumarius
AGAATTATTTTTTAGGCCATTTATAAATTTAGCCACTTTTAAGGGGTGCTATGATATTCTTTAATAGCCTATGCAATTTGTGGGAATGCCATATTAAACACAAACATGTACGTACATAATTGGATGGGTTGGTCTGCGTTCCTTAATTTCTAATTATTATTTCACCTACAACTCGACATCGATTAATTGATTGAATTATACATTATTTCTAGAAATAAATAAAATAAAAAATGTAATTATTTTATTAAAATGTGATTTTTATTTAACCTTTTCAGTGAACAGTATAATATTTAAAGAAAATTGATTTTTTTGCTAAATTTTATATTTTATTAAAAAATGGATGACGTAACGAAAATACTTAGTAGGCCTACTTATCGCGTTTCAAACAAAATAAATACAGTGTACAGTAAAATAAATCCTGATACACCTCCATCCGTAAGGGGGTTAAACATGTTGCCCCCTCTTGAAAGAAAGGGAATAAAGGGGGCAACTTTAATTTTTTTAAATGGTAACCTCTGTCTTGTGACATGTCATTTCTTTAAGAACCCTTTAAGAACCATGAATTTCTGTGATAAGAAAATAAAAACCTTCTAACGCGCTGTTCGCTACGCTCGAAAATGTTATTTTGTAATTTATTTTTAAACTTTATATTATTAGACGGAAAGAGATATGCAACATATGATCTATAGACTGTTATTTACCATGAGATGGAACCATAGAAAACCTATTTACAAAATCCCCTCCGTCTCCCTCTTACCACCCCAAACACAAAAATTTGGATTGGACACTTATGGCTTGTGATACATCAAATTAATGCCCTTTAAAAACATGAATTTCTAGATAAGAAAATAAAAACCAGTTAACGATTTCGTTCGCTACGCTCAAAAATGTTATTAAGTTACTGTTGTAATTTTATATTATTTAAAAGATGTACAGAGATATCCGAAATCTGTTCTCGGGAGTGCATTAGCTCATTTTTATTTTCTTACCACAGAAATTTATGGATTTTAAAGGGATTTCCAATGATATCTCACAAGATAGGGGTTGCAATTTAAAAAATTAAAGTTGAACCGTTTATTCCCCTTTAAAATTGTTGCAACATTTTTAACCCCCCATAAACATTAGAAAAAGTGTTATAATAAGTATGGTAGATGTTTTACGTTGATATAGTAATCCATTCAAATTATATGGAGGTGTATCAGAACTTATTTTACACTCTGTATAAAAATAGTGTATGCATTTTGTTATGAATACAGAAAATAAAATACAAGAACTATCTGTCATAACGTGTTTTGATAGTATCTGGTATTCACCTATTGCTTTATTCTGCACCACTCATTTTTCTTATAATATTTAAACATCGGACAGAGAATTGATTTTACATATTTTATTGTAGTCACTAATATATAATAATGCACTCTTAATATAAATATGCGATCAGGATTGATGATGGAATATTTAGTTTGAAATTATAGTCGGTAAACAAAATACGTTATGTAACAAGTTTTGAAATGGTGTGAAATCATTGTAATGAAATTATTACACATCAAGAAGCCGGAAAATATTTGTTAAAATAAACTTACAAGAAATAGTTTTTATTTAAAAAGTTAGTTTATTGAAATTCCGTTTTTGAGAAATAAGGTAACATTCAATAACATTAACCCATTGTCTCGTTTCTGTCTGTCCTCAAAGTCGGCAAAAGATTTAGTTCTAGTTCGAATAAACTAAATTCGTTTGTTAATGATATAATAAACCTAAACTATGATTTAACTTTGTTTTATTTATAAACCCCCTATTATCCTATGATTACAACATTAATAACAAAACAATATTGCTAGATCTATGAACAATAACCACAAAAGCTTACTGACAGTCTTGCCAAATCTATGAAAATTAATCATAAAAACTGAAAATGTTGCCTTATGCAGCACAATGACCACAGATAGTGTTCCCACTGCAAAATCATATTCGATGATACAACTTTTATTATTATTCTTTTAAGAAGCTAAGCAATCAAAAAGTGCTTTAGGCTGTTTGCAATTTAAAAATTTTGCCTTAAATTGTTTGTTGACTAAAAGCTGAAGTTAGGGAGGATTCTTTTTAAATTTATTTGTGTTATCCGAAACTTTTATTTTTTAACATAATCATTGTCTTTATTCTTGATAGACTTCCTAATTTTTAGATAAATCTTTTAGTTTTGTAGAAATAAATGCTAATTTTAGAAGGACAATAGAGGGTATTATGTTCAAGTTTACATACAGTCATCATTTTACAAAGATGTTAGCTTTGTACAAGTAATATAAGATTCTTTTAAATTAAAAACTATTTGTGCAATTAGTGTATTTTGTCAATTTATTAAAATTACAACTAGTCAGAAAATAACTTTAAAAGTGTCTGAAATAATGAATTTATATTCAGATTATAATGTAATAATACTTGGAGATCTTTTAATGGCTGCTTTTCGAATTAGCAAAATAATTCCGAAATAATGCGTAATCATATGAATGTAAAAATTACAATTTCTGAGGTCAAAACATCGAGATACCAGATATTTAATTCAAGGGGGTGTAAATTTAAAAAAAAATAATTTTGGGTTAGTTAATTTTAATGGTAGAACTCAAATGTATGCTGAATTTACATATACAGAGGCTACAATTAATTCTGTAAATGATTTTAAGGTTTTAAGTCATGCAGGTCAGAACATTTACTTATTTCTTCAAGTATAAAAGTTGATCTGCGGAGGGCAAGAGTGGTGGGGACAGGACCCATCCATTAGTGCATAGATTAAAATAGTCTAGATCAGATATATAGCTTCTAGAAATATAAGAAACTTTTAACCTTCGATTTTTTTCAAATTTAATCATATAAATGTCTATGGGTTTAGTTACATTAAATTAACAGCCCATAAACAATAGTGGGCCCCACAAACAAATTAACAGCCCACAATTAAAATATGCCAACTAAGAAATAATCTTGCTTTGATTCTGAATGTCTAGCATTAAAGTAAACGAAAACTTTAAATATTTATGCAAAACTAAATGAACGCAACTTTTATTACAAATTTATTTGCATTTAAGTAATTATTTGGCATAGTTAAATATTCAAAACAATAACTATTATTTTGGTATGCTACAAATGGTTTTTCTACACAAATAGCAGATTATCTAGAAATATAATCGCGAACGAATGAGTGGCCTATCTTTTAAACCCTCAACTTGAAGCAAGAAATATATTCTGTACTGAAACGAATTGTCTGGACAAACAATTTGATCAGCAAGAATGCAAACAGTTTTAGTAAAATCAAAAGAAGGAAAGCCTCCTTGTTTCGATAGTGTTCAGCATGATTTTTTTCAAAAACGGTTCAAAGATATTAATTTTAAAGCTATGAACTATTGTTGTATAACATATATAAAGAGGTGTGGGTAACAGAAAGTTTCAAAACTGAATATGTTTCCTGTTGCATAAAAAATACAATGTTAATTGAGGCAATGAGTTAACATGGCAGGACCGTCTTGTGACTTCAAATTGTTTTTAAATATTCGTTTACGACACATTTTGAAGTATTTACAACTTCATCATCAGATACCTCTTGCTTCTTTTTTTTCATTCACTTGAAGAACTCGTCACACTTTAAGGTTCGGCTCCCTACATTCAAAACGGCGAAGTTGGGTACCAATTCCAATGTTAAATAACCAAAACATACCTTCACTATTAAGCATATGTTTGTGTTATTTTTGTCAAAAAAGGAAAGATGTATTTTTTTTCTTTAAGTAAAATAGATTGTGGGTGTTGATTACTAAGGTTTTTTGCAATATCTCTTTTTGCAACTGAGTAAAAAATTAATAAAGTTTACTAGTTTTTACTATTTAAATCATACGTTTATGAAAACAATAAAACGGTTTTTGAAAATGTATTCGGCAATCAACATCCGCATATGACAATACTTCAAAATGAAACCAAATTTTTAAATTTATTCCACGAATTAACGGGAAAAAATGACTTATTCGTAGCATTGTTCTTATGGGAATCAGATTCAATATGGCGGACAGGGTAGCGCCTCCTTAAAAGCGTTAAAACACATAACACTTACACACCGGTAAGCACAGAGTGCTTCACCGGATTTATTAGAGTGCACACCGGTGCTGGACAAGACTGTTTAATGGTTTTTGTGTTTGCATGAGTGCTATGTGTTTTAACGATTTTAATGTTTGACGAGTTCCTCGAGTGAATGAAAAAAAAGCAAGAGGTATCTGATGATGAAGTTGTAAATACTTCGAAACATGTCGTAAACGAATAGATCAAAAACAATTTGAAGTCACAAGACGGACCTTTAAGGTAATTCATTGTATTATTTAACTGTGACTTGGTACTGAAAAAATGCACATTTAATTGAGGCATCTCTCGGAAAAAACCCGTAGTATTATGTCAAAAAAATACAGAGTTTTGTTTTTAGCTATTTCCGCTAGAATGCACTGCAATACGCTTAGAGCTGGTAATCACCATTATTCTTTAAACGCAACACTAATCACTCATAATTCATTGTTTGCAAAATTACAGAGAACTGTAATTTTATAGATTAAGGTGTTTACTAGTTTATTGAACAATCGATTAAAAAATAGGTAGATGGTGAACGGATAGTTAATCAACTTCAAGACGGATTCAAAAAGGGTTATTCCACAATAGATAATATTTCAATTTAACCTGGATGTTTTAAAAGTTATCGAAGAAGCTGTAAAACGGTATTGTTATTTGTAGATTTTCCGCCGGCTTTGATACTATACTATAAATAGAAGGGCGTTATATTTCAAGCTATTGTGTTTGGGCGATTCTTCTCTCGTGCTGAATATTATAAAAGGCTTAAACAAAGGAACAACAACGGTGGTGTAATTCGGCCGTCACATTGTGGTTTAAGACAAGGCATTATTTTAAACCCATTGTTTTTTTAAGTGAAAACTTACATAGGCGGACCACGTCCAAAAAGTTTTGTGTGTGGTGAATCGGATTTTACCGTCACGCATTTTCCGTCACGCTCTATTAGAAAGTCATAAATATAAATAAAGTATTAACTGAACAAGGTAAACATGAAGTTTAAGGTTGGACATAATTAATATTTAAGTGTTGGTTTCAGTGAACTTTATAATTAAAATGCTTCTGTAAAGTTATTAACTGAATCAAGCTTCGATAAACTAGATCAGTTTTAAAGCTATAACTTGTAAAGTAGAATACACATTAATAATTACTCTATAGTCTGTACTAAAATATGTCTTTAAATGTTTCATGTTTTACTAATATTTCAATTTATTTTGTTTCATATCCACAAACCAGAGTGAAGACAATTAATTTTCAAACGTATTATATGAGGTTGTTGAAAATAGTTTACCTGCAATAACCCAATAATGTTTGCGAGTTTTCGTATTAAATAGGTTGCTTTTAGTAATATAATTTATCTTAGTTTCTTTCTTTTTTAAGTAGTATTCGAGGCGTCAAATGTTTAATCGGACAACCTAAAGTAATCGTGAATAGTACAGACACCTTTATTTGAAGCATAGAGCAATAAGCATAATAAGCATAAGCAATAATTGATGAATCTGTTTAGCATGCCTTAAAACTCGTTAGTATTTATTTGTTTTTGCATATCGTAATTAATCAAGTGTTTCTCTAGAACAAACTTTGTTTAACCCTAAATAAACACAGGCTGTGGTCTAGCTAACTTAATTATCTGCCTTGTACACTCTATAATTAATAGTTAATTCCACAAATGTAAAATAACATTTTTATGATTAGATTAGTTGAATGTTTTTTTTAGATGTCTCTTCGTTGTGCAAAAAGGTAACGACAAAATTTGAGATTATTGGATTAACTCCTTACTTGCATTGACGTTAATTATTACAGCTAAAGTATGGTAATCTATTTACCGATTTTCCTACACAGGTCTAGTAACTTGAGCCCTCTTGCACCATTCTCCTCCAATATTTTATCTCTCCTGTTAACGTCTAGCAGTCAAACGGGTTTGCGCAAACATTGTTTTGTGTTTGTGGTGATGAATTAAATGATTTATGTAGGCATATGATGGGCAGCGTGTTAATTGCTAAACACAACGCATTATGATTTTTATATCGGGTTGATTAAAAGTCTTGATTTATTTTACAAATCGTTATAATTATTTAATAACAGATTTTATTCGTTTATATCGGTCAATATTTTCTTTTGTGGTGGAAAAATTACCTCTGTTTATTTAAAACACACTACATCCTGTCTAATCAATATATTCCGATATCTATTGTGACACAATACCATTATTAATTCCAAGAACGCTAACTGCGTTTTCCTCGTTGTCATTGATGTGGGACTTTTGTATTTGTTGGTATCTCACTTTTATTTTATATTTTTTCAACTCAGGACTATGTTAAAGTATATAATATTTCCATACAAAATAATTGTTATTTACTATTTTAGATTTTTACTTTAATTTTTTGTATTTTAATTCCATCACCTTGACATTAAACACATCATTTGTTTTGACTAATTCATCATCATTTATTTCTTGATAAAATACTATTTTATACACTTCCTAAATATTCGTCTTTCAGCAATACACTTCGTTCTCATAAAGGTTTGATGAGACTCTTCGAGTCGATTATTCCAAGTTCCAATTTTTGCCAATATAAGTTTTGTTAAATTAAAATTATATTCGTTACCATGGTGATGTAATTAACGTGTAAATTTAGGCAAAAGAAAGAGGAAATTGTTATTTTTTAAATAACTGATTACTGTACAAATTGTTAATTTACCAAAAGAAATGCAATACCATAAACTAAAGCGATAAAGTTTTATGGTTATATATTAATCAATTGTTCAGGAAGATTAAAAATTTTGTCGGGGTGAGTGTGGGTGTGTGTGTGTTCTCAACAGAGTGGCGTTAGTGCACAATTATTTAATACATGCTGTTTTAATCCATTCAGTTAAAGCCCAACCAGAGAAACGATAAACGTTCGTCAATCTTAATTCTTTTCAGAACACCACAATTAATTTTGTAGTTTGAAACGTTCCATTTCGTTTCAACATAAATGCACCTCACTCGGACCAACGAGTCCCGTTTTACACCCCTAGTAGCAGCACCAAACGGCAATTGATAGGCTTCAAAGTAGTTTCACATTTAATGATTTAATCCAATCACTGCTTAATATCTATTTTTAATTGAATAAACTGTTTTAAACCAATTTTTTTACCACGTGCCAGCTTCTTCCGCTCACGTATTTTCTTTATGACAGCATCAAGGGCAGAATATTTTTGCCATAAACAGTAAAGCTAAATTGACTTTATTTAAGTATACAAAAACACACACATTTTAAATTAACACATAGGCACATTTAATTCTTCAAGATTATGGAGTCGTCTACATAAACCAGGGTTGTCTCTTTATCATATTGGATCTAGCTTACTTCACCTCTGACTGTGCACCTTTTTTATGTATTTCTGTATAATGAAAATACAGACAGATTTCATTACTTAAAGTTAACAATTGTTATTTAACATCAATTAACTTTTACAAAAGAACTTATGCTTTAAAAGGCTAATAATCTGTAAACTTATACCTTACTGTATATTTCAATTTTAATGTTTAAGGTTCTTAGAGCAAAGCAAGGTGCATAAACTAAGCTTTTTGAATTTAATAGCTAATGTTGGTCCCAGAAAAAGTTACTACTAACTGATCATTTCTTCCAGATGTGCCACAGCCATCTTGCAATTAACCAACCTTAATTACTATGATTACTATGATTTTTAATTCATCGTGAACCGTTTGTGTGTTAACTATTTCTGCAAATGTTCTTTGATAAATTGAAATGTTTTACATTAAGTTGTTTCTTTCCAGTTTAATTTAATTTCTTTGAAAGGGTTAGGGCACGCACACATTTTTGGCCCTAACTTTAAAATGTTTTTCTTAAACACAAATGGTTATATATTTTTAGTTGGCCAATGATAAAACATTTTCTAAGCCCATTTTTTTATTCACACGTAACCAAAACCTAAACATGCATTTTTTATTTTTAGCCGAATTTTCAAAGAAAATAAGAGCTATTACACTAGACCCAGCTTGAAAACGGTTGGTCCGGGGTCGGGTAGGACTTCATTTCTTTACCATTTCAGACCATTTGGATACGATACCCAAGATGCTTTAATTTATATATGTATATATACATTTTAGTTTTTCGCCTTTAATAACCAAAAAATAAAAAAAAATATATACATTTTATTCAAGAATTGATAAATGGTTGTAAATATGCTTCAAGGATTTTTGTAGGATTTCAGATACTCTTTTTTTTTTGTTTTTCAAAATGGTGGAGTTGGATTGTTTTATCGTTTTTGGGTTATTAATTTGACGAATATATAAACCCAAATACAATTTATGAGTTATGTCATTCGAAAAGCAATTAAATTTACTATAATCCTGTGTAAAGTTATTTTAGGTACAGTCCCCGGAACAAGGAACAAAATTCATAGCAAACTTCCTATGAATGATTTGTTTCATTACAAATGTTAAATAATTGCGCAATTTCAACCACTCATAAGCCCGAGCACAATTTGTGAGTTATATCATTCGAACGACAATCAAATTTACTATAATCCTGTACAAAGGTATTTTTGGTACAAGGAACAAATTCACAGGGTCGGAACTATGGGGGCAGCCGGGGCATGTGCCCCGGGCGCCGGCTTGGAGAGGTCGCCGAGCCGAAGGCTCAACCCCAGGCACAGAGCACCGGAACATCGAAGAATAATAGAAATTTTTTTATGTTACAAGTTACAATTTTTCAAAATAATAAATTATTATTTCAATTATTTGTGCAATTTTATTGTTAACGTTTTCAATTTTATTTATATTTAATTTGATCATATCACAGAATTTAACCCTGGTAACGGTCATATAAATTCGCCAGTATTTTTGCCGTATTGCAAGCTTTTTTTTCTTCAAAAATTCGCCAAATATAGTAATTATATCCCAACTCAAAAGTGTTTAATAGCTTTTTTATAGAAAAGGGCCCAATGAATTCATTTATGCAACTAAAAAATTTAATGATGTAAAATTTTTAAAGTTATTCATTAGCTCAGGAAGCAAAAAATGTATTTTAGGCCCACATAAAAATAAGTAAAATATTTTTGTAATTTTTTCAAAATATAAAAAAGTTTTTAATCTAGTTCTAAATAGAAGCCTATACAAATATATATAAATTTTGAAAAAAAAAATTAATTTAATATTTTATAATATTGTAATTTAAACGTAAACCTTGTTTTCATCTTTTCTTTTTCACGTAAATTTTAACTAAGATTTTTTTAAATTAGCCGCTTTGGAAAATCGATATCTGTATGAATAATAATAAATATATTGAATAAAACTATTGAGATATAAGTTTCTTCTAGTATGTGGGCAGTTTTGTTTGTTCGAATATAGTTTGGTTTGAGTAATAATGACATTTTAAGAGCCCTTGTTGCAACAAGCCCTCCAATTTTTTAAATGGTCGTTCCGTGGTTTCACTTTTCTTTATCTTGTTGCCAATGGAGGAATGTGGTAACAAGTTTACAAGATTTATTTATTAATTCCAATCAATATCTTGTCATTACACAGACTATAAATTACGTAGAAGCTAGGTCTAATGTTAAAAGCTTCCTATCATTTTACAATTTAAATAATGTTTTCTAATGTAATAATAATAATAATAATACATTTAGTACCAGCCAATTAATTGAGAGTTTCAGATTAATATAAATCTACCTTGTTTTCCAAATCCAAAAAAGCTTTTGTACATTTGAGATACTCTTTATATGTTAGATAGATCTCGACTACTTGTGTAAACAACTTTTCATCGTACGGAATCTTGTAACACAATCTAAAATAAGAATCGAAATTGATTAACCATTCACAACAGTATACGCTACTAATAAAAATCTGAATAAAACATATTCGAATTAATTACCTCTTTTTTTACCAACAAATTGAATTCATTTTTGTATTTTAGAAAGGCTGTTCCCCGGATATGGTGTGAGAATAGCGTAAGAATCATTAATAGATCGACTTTATTTTTTTAATAATTATAATTAATATTTATTTGAACTACATCTTGTAATTTGACATCTTGTAGTTGATAAATAGATTGACTGGAATAAACTAAGAACAAACAAAGTCTACGCTCTCGATGTAACGTAATTATCTACCTTGTAAAGACTAATTAATAATTACAATATTTCCAGAATTACATATAAGGTTATAAAACATTATATATGTTTAGATGCAAGCTCGTGCACAACAGTATATTGTTTTTATTTTACCCTGAATGAAGATGAAAATTTTTTTAGCATGAAATTGATATAATAATTGTATTTATTTATTTTTAGTACTACGAAATAATGGTAATTAAAAAACCACATACATATCTTATTGTAAAGTAGGTAAATGAATAAATTATGAGCAAATTATTTACAGATTTTCGAAAACATGAACTATCTGCAGTTTTGTGTTTTGAAAATGCCCTTTATTCGTTTATTGGTATTTTATCCTCCGCCACTGTCTTCTACAAAAGGCTCTTCAAGCATATTTTACCACGCACTTGTTGTTAATATAAAATAATAAGATTTTAATATAAGCATGACGAAGCGGTTGGATGAAGGAATATGCCTATTTATATTGAAATAGTACTTTTTCAGCAACATAATATGTTATGTTTAATTTGTAGATTTTAAAACTGCCGTAGAATAATTATTACCAAATTATAGAGCGGAAACTTATCAAATAATGAATAATTTTGCAAATTTTAACGGTTACGTAATTTATGTCTTCATTGCTGTTTTACGATATATTAGAGTTTAGTTTAAAATTCATATGACTCTTTAAATATTTGTCTTTACAACATAGAGATGACTCCGTTCAAAAGTTACACATTCACAGATTTGATATACTTTGCACTATTAAAAAATGTGTAAAGTGGAACACAACTCAGAAGAAAAATATTTAAGTTATTTCGTTTTCTCTCATTTTAAGTTTAACTTTTTTATTCGTTTTAAAATTTCGACAAAAGAAAACTTTTAAATATTTATTAAGTGAATAGATATTATTCTATAATATTATGAACACATTTTAAAAGAATACCATTCTCATTTACTTTAAGCATTTGCTCATAAAAATTATTTTTCTTTCTTAATTTATAAATAAATATTAACTAATAGAAATTTGTAGTTATGAGTGAGATTGGAAATTTAATTAATGCACAACTTGAAACTCGTGGAGCAACAAAACTTTTGAAACGATCCTTCTTGATTATATTAAAGACATAGTCGGTATCACTGATAAGATTGTAAAATTGTCTTTTCCCATAAGACAAGCTGCTCTAAATATATTAGGTCACAGTTTATCTTGTCTCCATCCCTTGTTTAATAAACTATTCACCATAGAAAAGAAATTACTCCGGAATGAATTCATAAATTCGTTGTTTGAATATGAATCTAGTTTGTTGTTTTGGGATTTAAATATAAGTACCAGGAGACCGAGCTAAAGCTCGATTATAAGCAGGGCTATGATTTCAATAATAAATATTGGATTATTGAGTTTTGAGGTTAGGCCTATAACATTAAACAACTAAATAAAGGGTATATACAACATTAGGATTACATGTAATAAAAATACAGTTTAAAGGATTAACCATAATCTCAACGCTATGCCTCAGAAATAAGTCAGGTCTAAATTAAAGTTTAATATTTCAATATCGATTTAGGCCTAGGGCCTAGTTCGCTCACGTCAATAACTATTATTGCAAATTTCCGTGAACATCGTTTAGGTTAGGCCTATAACATTAAACAACTAAATAAAGGGTATGTTTATTTAGCAGAAGTATTCGTTGCCATGGTAACTATAAATAGATACAACATTAAATTAGGCTTACCTCTAATAAAATATACAGTTTAAAAGAAAGCAGATGATTATTGTAATGGCATTGAAAACATTTGCATCAGCTGTGCTTTGTATTGTTTAAAATGGACAAATTTCACTTTTTAATTTAATAAAAAGACGTAGAAAACGAATTTTCCCAGACTGGTGACCATTAGATACAGTAAATTTGAATATTTCATAAAACAATTAAACTCAATAATTAGACTAAGAGATTTTTAAAGTTAGAATGATAATTCCATCAATAAAACGTCCAGTATTTATATTTCCACACCGTATTCCTAATTAATTAGTATCCATTATATTTTCTAATATCAACAGAAACAATTTATTTAATGGGTCTGTCTTTCAAACATAGTCGAAAGTTTATATCTGTATTAAACTATCATTGTTGGCAAAATTGTTCTATGTTTAAAAAAATAACTGGAATTTCAAACTTTTAAGGTAAAAATAAATGATATAAATGTAAAAGTTTTCGGGTTAAATTTTCTAACCAACAAAATTTGTAAGCAAATTAAAACCAATGAATAATTGCATAAAATATTTTAATCTTCTTCTTTGTTTTGGGATTTCGGGTTTTGTGCAAAACTACATGAATATTAATGTAATGTTATTTTTTCCAGGTATGTACCACATCAACGTAATACCACATCGTATTTTGTAAGTAATTCAGTGCATAATATGTATATCTTTAAAAAAATCTGTCTTAAAATGTGATTATATTTTTTTTGAAGATTTTTGAAGTTCAAAAGGCAGCAATGGTAGTATTACAGACTGTATTATTCCTCCATGTATAGGTGTATTTCTAATTTAAGACCTTTACCTTTGTTCTAAATTGTATATACTTGAAAAGTTTTAGATGAAGTTTCGATAACATTATTCTTAATTAAATTAGAGTTGTAGAAGGTGTAAATCATTGAGAATACTATATATATATACTTTCGAGCCATGAAAACTAGTACAGATTATTTCTAATTTAAACATATTTCGTATCAAGTTTCTCCTGTCTTTTCACCCATATTTATATTTTATTTATTTATTTTTTCTTATGTGTTTGCCAAGAACCCTTACGTTTTTATACATAAAATGGTAAAGTAGACAAAAAGGAAAAGCTATAGTGATAAAACTAAAGTTACAACTGTTTTAATCAACACAAATTATGTTTTCTCACAAGAAATTGAAACTCAAGATGTTTATTGTTTACAAATCTCCACCATCTGTATTGTTATTGTTATAACTTTATTGACGTGTTTACGTTAAATAAATTACAGGTTACTTCTGTTTGTGCATTTTACCATTTTCCAACATTAAACATAAGTCACTTATTAAGATATTTTTAATTCGCATCGAGTCTACATATATCATGATGAATACTGTTAAATTAATACTGCTAGAATCCATTTAAGTATAATTTATATAAAATGGTATAATCTTTTCAATCACTGCAAAACTCACAACGATGTAAATTGACTAACCTTTCTACTACAACGTCCAGTGATTACAGTTTTAGTCCCGACTTAGCGAGGCCCAGACTGGGTATTTGTAAAAAATCACGTTATGTTTTTAGAGAACCGGTAAGTATTTTCATTTTGAGTTTTTTTTTTTTTGTTTTAGACAATATTTATTAAAAATAATAACTTATTTTAATTACATTTATTTAATTATTGCTCATTTGTCTTTAGCATATATACACAGTAACCTTTCCTTCTTGTATAAATGTTTAAAATAAAATATGAACTAACGCTTTATAAAGGCACACTAACACTAGACCTAGTTTAAAATTAGTATACACACGATAGACTGTCTGAAGACAACTGTTACATATATAAATATAACAATTTCACTGTATCTTCGAAAATGTTGTCTAAAACCGGGGTATATGGAAGAACAGTGCGAATCACAATTGTAGTTTAGGATTTAATTACAAGAACCAATTTTGTATTTATACAAATAATAATATTTGTTTCGAAATTTGATTTAATAAACTCGATCAATATTAAATGTACCTCTAAATTAATTTATGAGGAGAAAAATAATATTGTGTTACATCATCACATAGCAAATTTAAACAGATTTCCAAATATTTTTCACATCATTTTTGTATGTATTACGACTTAGTAATAGTAAAATAAATCTGTGAATTATTCTTCTTCATAAATTAGTATTCAAATAAAATAAAAAATCTGCTTTAGCGAAAAAGTAGCTTCTAGAAAGATCCTTACACTTAGAAGGGGGGTAAGATACATTTTATATTTATGTCTGAATACTATTTATATGGAACGTGTATTTTGGGGCAACCTGTATATAACTTTAATCGAAAGCTTTTCATAAAGTATATTGCAATATTTCCTGGATTTGTGTCCAACCTTAATTTTAAACAGAACTTTCATATTCTTTCGTTTACGATAGTCCTACCAATAGAATAAATAAGAATTTACTAATTGTCTAGCATAGTGTCTACTAGCTTCTAAAGAAATTTTGATTTTAACAAATGTACGAAATTAGAAACCTCCCCCATTAAAGATGGGGTCTTCATTAGTCTAACTGGCATACATATAAAGACATAAGCAAAAATCTTGCTGAATACTTCATAAAGATGTTCAATAACTACGAACTTATTAAAGAAAAAATTGTTAAATATGGGAAATGTATAAACAAAGATTTAAATTTGTTAAGTTATGAGATGTTTTTCACGTGAGACAGGATATGGTTCACTTTATTTGATAGAAGTTTAATAATTTTTAAATATTTTTAAATGTTGTTTATAATGCTCGTTTCGGTGTTTCTAATTATATTTCATTCGTATATTATAATGAACACTAAATAATTAATTGTATTATTACATTTTATTAAAACATTAGTAAACAAAAGTACACAGAACAGTTATCAGAATGTGTTTTAGTAAGCTACTAGACGTAAACAACATATAATCAATTCAGTACTGATCTTAAAATGCATTGATCTTTTAGTTAACTATTTTTGTTGTTATTTTGTTTACAGCACATTTTTTTTAATTAGTATATATTCTCTTCTTATGCAAACCTATCTACATGTATACATCTTTGTTTTACGGCTTAAATAAATAATAATGTTTAGCATAAAAACAATTTGACATCGATAGTACCCACAACTCTACCAGTGAGCGTAGTAATAATATAGCTTATATTACATTGTCACTTACAAAATAGGTGCTGGTTATTGATATTTTTCTAAAGATAAGGTACTTGGATTTATTTTTGTTAAGTAACAAACATTAGTTATATTTTTCAACTTACTTTATTTTTTAAACTTTTCATTTTCAATTATTGAATTGGAACAATCAGATTCTTCTCGCATTGATTAGGTATTGATTTTTGCTATAACTAGAACTATCGAACCAGTTTTGATCCATCATCGATTCAAACATATCGAGATTACGTGCTTAAACATTAACAAAGCAGCAGTAAAATCTAATCAACAGATGGTCGAAATATTGTACTTTAATTTTATGTTATACTTTTATATAAAGAGAGACAATATGAGTGTTGTGGAAATTACCAACGGCAGGTTAGTGTCAGATTAAATTCAAGTAATACTATTATCGAAAGAGAAAACACAATTGTCAGCCAATGAACTCCCAGACATGCACTACTATATAAACTGTTTAAGGGACTTGAATTCAATTATTGTCTAAACAGCCAAACCATGTAATAGTTTTGTATAGATTCAATCAGTGGAGAGTATTTGTGAGATACTGTAAGATTACTATTGAGAAAAGCGCCAGTCGATGACTCGATATTGAATTGAGTTAATACGTTTACAATAAATTCTAGCCAATCATCATTTGAGTTTTATAATAGTTTGTCAATTTCTTCTTCAAATACAATTACTAGTATAAATGCCAGTGGCGGAGAAAAATTATATTCCTAAGTGCGTCCTATTTTATCCCTATCACAAAATAACCATGCCAACAAGTTCAATACAATTGCGCCCTGAATAAACCATTTATGAACTTATTTTAACTAAAGGAATATAAATAAATTTTATTTTGTTCAAACTTTGTTTCATAAATGGTGCAAAGTTTGTGTATTTAATGTAACGTTAATACCTTATTGATATTTTATAAACAAAGTAAGAGTGCAAACATTAGGGCAAGACTAGAATATTACGAAGCAACGAAACTTGTCAAATATAATTCTTTAATAAGTTAAACATAATAGTTGTGGAAAAGTTCCGTACTGTTGTGTACAGTGTCTATATAATACCAATCCTAATATACGAACAACATTA
>JAGFPH010000099.1:43127-79901 GCA_018207615.1 Philaenus spumarius
ATATAAGATGTTTCTGTAAAAATACGATTTAAAACCATCCAAGTACATATTTCAAACCGGAATAATAATATTCTACTATATTAATTTTGTACCATAAAACTTTTTCTGTATTTTATGTAGATGCCGCGGAAGAAAAAAGAACCGGAACATTATTTGAAACGGAACCAGCAAGCGATGGACTCTGCTATAAAAACAGTAATAGAAGGCCATGTTTCACAACGAGGAGCAACGGAGTTGTTTGGAGTACCATTTGCTACGCTTAACAGTAGAGTAAGTCATACTAGGTTCCTTCAGGCAGGCTGCAACCCTCCCAATATCCAAAGAATCGGTCACCCTACCGTTCTGTCGGCTGAAGAAGAACGTTCATGGGTTAGTCACTTTCTCTACTTAGAAAACAGAGGTTTGGGATTAACACCACTGGAGATACGAAAGACAGCTTTTGACTTCGCGGAGCTGAATGGTATCAGACATCCTTGGAAGGATGTAGGGGTAGCTGGTTTTACACTGGTTCAGAGCCTTTATGAATCGACATAAGAATTTAAGTTTGAGGAAACCTGAGGGTTTGATTAGGGTAAGAGCACAGGATATAAATGAAACTGAAGTTAAGAAAAACTTTGATATTTTGAGGCAAGTAGTTGTTGATAGTTACACAATTAAGATGCCTGAACGGCATTTTAATAAGGATGAAAGCGGTTTCTCATTGAATAATCGTCCTACCATCGTATCCTTGAAAGAAAAACGTGAGGTTGTCGCATTAACTAACAAAGAAAAAGGTGAAAATGTGATAGTTGCAGCTTGCTGCAATGCAGCCGGCAGTTTTGTTCCTCTTTCGTGATTTTCAAGGCGAAAAGAAACATTTTAGAGCTGAAGGATCATCTACCTAGGGAAGCTGAAGTTAATTTAAATGATTCTGGCGGCTGGATTAATGAGGATCTTTTCGTGGTATGGCTGAAAAATTTCGTTATGTATAACTGAAGTATAAATTGGAAAAATCGTGCTAATGTTAGATAACCATATTTCACACGTTAGTTTAAAAGCCCTATAATTCTACAAACGAAACGATATTGAGGTGGTAGGCCTGCCACCTCATTGCTCACATACATTGCAGCCTTTAGACAGAAAATTTTGTAAGTATCTTAACGCACAATACTTTAAAAATGCAAACCGGTTTCAAAATGAAAACCCTACGGAGACCATCTCAAAACTTCAGTTTTGTAGGTTATTTACTGAAGCTTGGATCATAAAGACAACAGTCGCCACTGCAGTCAAGGGCATCGAATGTACTTGAATACTCGAAATACTTTCATATAACCCTGATATTATTCCCACTGAAAATTTTGCCCCTTATTTAAATTATCTTTCACTATCAGATGCAATAACAATAGATCCATTATTAAATCATCCAAATTCGGTTGAACCATCCATAAATTCCTCTGCCTTGAAAGAATCAAGTCATAGCCTACTTGTCCCTTCTAAAGAAAACCCGACTTCCTCAATGAGCCTTTCAAAATCTCCAGAAGAACCATTCAAAGAGATCTTGCCAACACCCGTAAAGAAAACGTCAGGAAAAAGAAGGAATAAAATGTCTGCACAGCATCTTACATCAGAGGAAAACGTCGGTATAAAAAGAGCGTTGTTTTCACTAAAACACGTGCATGTTTGGGAAGAACCATCAACATCTGGACAGCCTAAATTAAAAGAAAAGAAATTAGCAGTAACAACAGCTTCACGACAAAGCATGAATAAAAAAGACTTAAAAATTATAAAACAAAAAAAGGAAAGAAACGAGTACTTGGGCAGTTCTACAGCCAACAGGCGCGTTTGTGGATTTTGTGGAATTGATTATCATGATGAAAAATCTCATGCAAAAGGAGACTGGATCCAGTGCCAGGTTTGTCGAACCTGGTACCATGAATTATGTATGGGGGCAAGGGGTAAAAACAATTTTCGTTTAGGAAATGTAACTGATAGAAAAAGTACATATTATATACTTATCAAAATTGTACCACTTCGGTACAATTTCGATCAAAAATGTTTCCACAAAAATAATTACTTTTGGACCTATACAAAAATTTTGTTTTAAATATTTTCATTCTATGGTTTCATGATAAAATATGTATCTTTTTCATGTATACAATCAATATTTATGCACTGAAGTAAATAAAAGCGTAATGTATTGATTTTTTTAAATTGATCAAAAATGTACTACTTTACAAGTTTACTAAATATTAATACACAAATTTAATTAGATAAAACAATAAAATATTTAAAAATAAATGGTAAAAATCAACTTAAAAAAAGGAGTTGGATCCACAAAAACGGCCAAAACCCCTATCCACGAAGTTTCTGCTCATAAAAGTAGTGAAATCGAAATCAAGTCCTTTACAGCGTAAAAGGCCACCTAGTGACCCTACCTATTATTCTTAGTCTACCTAACTAAAAGCCTGAACTGAGTCGACTACATAGAAAAACAATTCTTTTAAGGATTAAACTCATACAACATACAATTCTCTTGTTATCAACCAAGCAGTTTTTCTTGATAAACCATTAAACCTATTGATTTTAATTTTTAAATTACCTTCAATGTTACATTGTTAAATTTGTTCTTTCTTATGAATCTCTCTTTTTAGGAGAAAAACTACTACTAATATATAGGATAGGCACTTTTTTCTTTTTTGAAATTTCTCTGTAAAAATTGCTATTAACCTAAAATGTTAAAATGGTGTTATAAACAATAATAATGTTTTAGACAAACAAGTGCAATTTCTGTAACTAAAACCAATACACATATACTAAGCTAGTAAAATAATTCAAAATAAATTTCTAGAACAATGTTTAAATGAAACCCCAAACCACAAGAAAATATGAGGAACAAAAAACAGTAACTGATGAATTCAATGAAAACGTTGTGTAACACTAGTAGTGTTAAATCCTTCGGAGGATGACAACCACGTATTCGAAATGTACATCGAGGTAGTTCATTAAACATAACTTTTTCATTAAGTTATTCATTTATTATTTTTTGTTCTTATTTTTTGTGGTTCGGGATTTCATTTAATCAGTGTACATTTTTTGCCATAGTTTCAAGTTTTCTATTTAATGCTTGGAATGTTTTGTTCCGTGATATTTATTGTTTTATACAATAATATATTAAAAACTATGGACTCTATTTTATTTATATAAATAGGTGAAAGAATATAACAAAATAATTAATTATTTCCTCATCATCAATGAACTGTTTTTATAAACTTTTGTTCCCAAAATTGTTAAACTTTACTTAAATAAGTATGCTTGCCTATTGGTTACAGTTTGATACTCGTATAATCTCCAGTAAAACACATCCTAATGCGTATAGCCTAATCTTTGGATTAATCTGAGAATATACAGCGCTTCAGGCTTACCAACCTTTGTAAAGTTCAGTGATTACAGCTTTTAGTCCAGGCTTATCGTGGCAGGACTGAATAATAGGTATCTCGTCCCCTGCTACTTTTACATAAAAATGGAATTTATTATTTTAATATAATATATCAAGTTACTAAAATCATACATTTATGGATACCTTCATTATTTGTTTGTATTACTTATATAAATTATATCACAAAATAAGTATTATAACAACTATAACTAAAAATGTGTCGTATAACATGACCCCTTTCTTATTCATTTATAAAACAATATGCAGACTTAGTCTTAATGTGTTTATAAGGCAAAGCTAACCTGAACTTAATGAAAAAGACAGAAATAATACTGTTCAGAGTTTCTAGAAACTAATTAAGAGCTCAATCTTATTTTTACACTTGGTAAAATTGAAATTATTTACTTTGAGTTCTTGTATATAAAAATGGTCAAATCCGAACAGAAATTATCTACACACTACTTTTCTGTCCACAATTCTTTAGAGAAATCAATTTAAATCGAAAAACATCATATAGTTATGTATTTGAAGGTGACCTTAAGTATATGTAATTAACGAGTCTGGTTTTACCACAATCCATACTTAATATAATGCATTTTAAGATAAACACCTGCCACCACTTATCTTTACCTAAACTAATTGTTTTCACGTGAAAATTACTTAAAAATGTATTGTGACTAAAGAATGTATCTTTTACATAACACAATTAAAGTTTAGAACAGAAATATTATAATCGAACGTACAATTATAAAAATTACAAAAAAACAAAAACAAAAATGAAAATAGAATTTAGCTTCTAGAGTCCATGTATTGCAAATTTTAATAGTTATAGGGCACACGAATTAGTCTTTCCATTAGAAATCCATGATACCAAATGGCCTGTACATAATTTATAGAAAATCATTGGGAAACACATATCTAAATGAATGTAAAGATGACTAAATGAATAATGCATGCAACGTATTAAAGATGTTATGACAAACCCTTATTTATTTATAAATAACAACTAACTGTTAAACCTTTCCTTCCAGAACAACTTTACTGGTCATTTCTTAGTTACAGATTTATTTTATTTCACATCTGTCTATTGCAGATTGCAGACTATAGTTTACACTTTGTAGTTCAATATACAGAGACTAGATATATACAGTGTGGCCATATGAAAGTGGCCGCCATGTTTATCCTAAAAGTAATGTCATCTGCTCAGAAGTATAATGTAAAGAATAGTGATATAAGAGAAAATACCTTTTTGTTATGTTTTTTATAAAGGGAAAAACATGCGATTTAATTGTTACAGTTTGATATTTATATTGAAATTAAATAATACAAACTGTGTTTCTTCTTAAAAAGTGTAATCTGTTATTTCGAGCAAAAAGATATAACAAATATAATAGAAACAGATAATAAATTAGGTTAAACAAGGCTGCCGGGCAATAGGAAACAAGACCACACTTGACTGTACACAATCTAGTCACTGTACTAAAATAGATGTATATTCAGCTGAAAGAACTGTTGTCATCTATTACCAATACACTGCTTGTCCAACAATTGTTTGGCAAGTTATAAAATACTTATCATTTACTAGATTTCATTTTAAATGTACATAAACGTGCTTTATAAAGTTAAAAATTTGGTTTAGAGTGCATAACAATGTTAATTAATTCTTTGGGTAATAGTACAGAGCAATCTAATATCTCTATGTAAACTGAGGTTTACATTGGTCATTCATGGTAATAAGAAAGTATACATTTGGTTTTCACTGAAGAAACTACCAATTGTTTTATTAAATTTATCCAACATTAACCTAATTTTAAAGTTCATTTAGTTAAATTTATTAATTTTTCATACAACAATTTTTATTAATAAACTTTTTATTTAGGGTAGGGAAGTGTTATTTGTTTTATATTAGGCCTATGAGATATGTTATGCCTGTAGGCCTAAATAATAAAGGAATTACACCAATCAACTTTACTACATTGCATTTATACAAATATGAATCTAACCTAACCTAACCCCTCAGAAAAATTGTTTAAAAAATGTTCAATGCAAATAATACTTTACTGTAAACCATGTCATTTTCTAAACATTTCAAATATGTTCTCATTTTTTAGTTATTTTAGTAAAGTATACTATTTCACATAAACCCATATTTTTATATATCTATACTGTATATATAAAAGCCAAATCCACTGACTCACTGATCACGATTTCTCAAAAACTTCTGAACGGATTGGAACGAAATTTAGTATGTAGCTTCCTCTAGGGCCATATATGCTCATTAAGAAAGGTTTTAAAAACATTTGATATTTTAGGGCGGTTTGGGGGGGTCAAAGTTACTAAATCACGATTTCTCTAAAACTACTGAACGGATTGGAGTGAAATTTGGTATGTAGCTTCCTCTAGGGCCGTAGGTGCTCTCTAAAAAAGGTTTTCAAAAAATTTAAATCATAGGGGAGGTTTGGGGGTTAAAGTTACTAAAAAAAAACACCGAATGGATTGGAATAAAATTTGGTATGTAGCTTTCTCTAGGGCCTAGGTGCTTGCTAAGAAAGGGTTTTAAAAAATTAGAAATTTTAGGGGTTTTGAGAGGTTCAAAGTTACTAAAAAAAACCACCGAACGGATTGGAATTAAATTTTGTATGTAGCTTCGTCTAGGGCCCTAGGTGCTTGGTAAGAAAGGGTTTCAAAAAATTCGAAAGTTTAGGGGAGGTTTGGAGGGTTAAAGTTACTAAAAATCCCCATAAGAAATACATAGTGTAATATATTTATTGATATAATATGTACATTTAACTTTGATTTGTCTATCCGTGCAAAGCCGGATCGGGCCAGCTAGTCTTATGTATATATTAGACAATTGTTTTTGACCTAAAATTGAATTAATATGTGTTTTTTATCAGTAAGAAATTTTAAATTGTTAATCTAGTTAATTACTTTCCTAATTAATGTCTTAGCACTTTATACTCTCCGATGCCCAACTCCAGTTTATATACCAAAATGTTCACTAAACATGGTGTTAAAATAATTAAAAAATTCACAGTTCATTTAGAAGCTATTTTAACACAAAAAAGTACACAAATATTTTTTCAACCATTTTTCCAAAATTTGGGAATGAAATGGTTAAACTGATAACAACTTTGACATACTGTCTAGACCCAGTCTGCAAATATAGGTTAAACCACTGCGATGCCATATTTCACTGTGGAAACAAATTGAATAACCTCACATCTCCAACAATAATAGGATTGTACTGTTAAGAACATTGTAACACGTAGAATATCGTCGTAGTAATATTATTTTAGGAATACCTTTTAGAACTAATAAATTTTAAGTAAAAGATGCCATTGTACGGTATCCTCAAGCCCACAAACGCAATCCAGTGTATTGACGCGATCTGATACAAATGTAAAGTCAATAATTTAAATAATCAAATGAGAGAAATAATATCCATATATTCCAAAGTGAATTATCAGATAAATAATGGCTAATAACTAAAATGTCTAAACATTAATTAATCCACGGCGCCGGCGTCTATAAAAAAAAAGGCTAAACCAAAAGATAGGCTTTAAACACACCGCCATTTTCGACGATATTTGCGACGTGAATTTTGGGCATACCGTCTCGACTAATGAGAAGCCCGCTTTATGTTCAAAACTGAAGTTGTGGAAGACCCAGCAATTCGAACAATTAGTTGGCGTGGATTCGGCAGACGCCATAATAGTTAGTGCGCGTTTTAAAGTGAAATTAAAACGTTGAAAAGATCAAATACTAGAACTCAACATTATGGTACAAGTGGAAGTTTATTGAACTATTTTGACAAATATAAAAACAATTAGCTCAGCATATAAATATGTAGGCCTATAAATAAAATTCAACGTTTTAGGCAAATCTTTTTTTAAATTTTACTTTGGAACTTTGAACAGTGTTTCTTAAAACCAAAACATTCTATTTTATTTCTGATCCACTATATTAACAAATTATCAATAAATTTGGTCATTCCATCCACACCCTGAGAGCTATAAAAACGTGACTTGTTGCACATGCAATGAATGAAACTTTGAAAATTATTATTTTCTATGAGCATAACCGAAGCAATACGAACAATTGCTTATAAATACAAAGACTATTAATACAAAAATTTTTGTGTCATCAACATATTATAAATGTAAAGAGACATCACATTATAACACTAAAAACATCATGTTTTTTTCTGTAATGTATGTGTGTAATATTGTGCAAATGATTAGACCTAATTCAAGTTTGTTTCTGTATATACAATTTTATTTTATTTATTCATCCCCACGTAGTATTTTTATAAATTGACTCTTTAACTCTATAAATTGGCTCTATTTTTGGAGGGGTTTTAGAAATATAAGTTTCCTAAAATAAAAGATATTAGAAGAGATTACTACAAACGTCTAGACATTTATGTTAAATCTTTGTTGTTTGGGAATAAGCGGTTAAGCCACATTTTTGGCCATACACATCTTTTGATGTTTTCTGGACACATCAAAAGATGCGCTCTTCCTAATGGTGCAAACCGCAATACGTCGTAAAATAAACTTAATTGGTTAGCTCGGTAGGTACAAAGCAGCTAAATTACGTTCTTTGGTATAAATAAAGGGTTTAACTCGTGTTATATCCATTGGACCAAACTGTAAAAACTTGGTAAAAAGACATAAAATGGCGTAATACCTTACTTAGCTAAACTCTACATTGAGTATGATACAGCAAGCTTAAGTCAGACATTTTTTTTTCATCAGAACTATTAGGTACATCAGAGTTAAGTCCGACTTATATACCTGTATATAAGAGTAAACAATGTAGGTTTGTCATAAAGTGAAAAATCAAAAAGGTTTAAATCAAGGTAAAAATATTTAAGTCATCATTTATGCTTAAAAATAATTTTGAGAAAAAAATACATGAGTAATAAAATAATGTTCTGATGACGTATATAAAACATAGATTGGAAAACTACTTGGTGATTAAGTATTAAACAAAAATTTGCCAAACTTCATTTTTTGCATTAGCCTCTCCTAAACATTTTACGATGCCTGGCATAACCCCTTCTGCCCAAACAGCAAATATATGCATTAATTAATTAATTGATTGAAACGTCGTGCTTATGGTATGGACTACGTAAAACAACTTTTTCCTTCCTTTTCCTACAATATTATGGCTTATCCTAAATATACTACAGGCTGTCTCCAGTTTTCTAGTCCTCCCTTCCTCCACATTGAACTATTTTCTCTCTTGAAATTCCTAATTGCTTGGTTGTATACTCTTTCTACGTTTCATTTGACTAGAGAGTCCATTTAACGTTTCATGTCACGTATATTTTTGTATGTCGATTCTCACTTTAGGATATCTAACTGTAAACCATTGCTCGAGTTTCTGATGAAAACAGGAAATTTAATAACTCCAAATCTTTTATATTATATTGTAACTTCATTCGTGGTCTTTTCGTTCATCTTTGGTTTTCTTCAATTATCTTTGATGTATACATTAATTGAACCATAGTTCAAAGTCTAGGGAAATGAGGTTCTTTTGGTGCCATAGTGATCGGATATACTCGCAGGTGGTAAAATCATAAACAAAACGTGATTAGCGGTGACTAACAGTGACTTTTCTAAAGTCTAACTTGGCCTGTTTGTAGTAATTTTACCTTACCTAAAGAAGGTACTGTATATTCACAATGAACAATTGCCAGAAAATTATTATTCTTTTACATTTTATGCACAGAATGGTTGCTAAAATTTTTGCCTATAGACGAAATAGAAAACTTTGACAAAATATGACAGAGACAGATTTTCCGCTGATATTGTTCTCTAATTTAAAATAACGTTATATTTTCTCAAAAAGAAGAATTTTTAGCAAACGAAAATTTACAAAATTAAAAAGACATGGGACGAAACGTGAAATTAGATCTATCGACTTGATTGAGATCCTGAATGAATTGTTTTCCATTTCCGTTTGAATATGTAAATGATTCACTTCATCGACCCTTGCACTTTGGTACACATGCACTCCATGTTCATCCAACTAATGCCTCATCCAACATTAGGATACTTAACGACCCTAGTTGATACATTACGGGGTACTCACATTGTTTGTCAAGCCCCTTACAACAGGTTCATTTACATATATATAATTTATGTAATTACCCCTTTGAAAGCTTTATATAATTTATTGGGTTAGTTCCTTTTTTAATAGATCTGTGCCCGGCGTTCTCTATAGCTCTCCGTAATTATTCGAACGTTAAACTTAAATTTAGCTATACAAAGTAAATAGGCCTTCATAATTTGTAACTTGAAATTAAAAATTGTTTTATATGAACTGATGAAGTGACTTTTATTCGTTAGTAAAAAATGCAAACCATACTTTTAAAATTCATATAAAATATTGCCCGTATTATTGACTACGAGAAAACCGATTATTATCATATATGAAGTGGATAACCAAAATATATCATTTGCAAAATTTATTAA
The DNA here is from genome assembly GCA_018207615.1 of Philaenus spumarius. Classification (NCBI taxonomy): domain Eukaryota; kingdom Metazoa; phylum Arthropoda; class Insecta; order Hemiptera; family Aphrophoridae; genus Philaenus; species Philaenus spumarius. The sequence continues at coordinate 53,028 of JAGFPH010000099.1, forward strand.
AAAATTGTGAACTGCGGCATTGAGATGGTTTCAAAATGATATATTTCCTCTCGGAAATCTTATCCATTAAATTCGAGTGTATGTTAAATACAAGAGTGTATTTTAATAGTTTTGTTTACTACTTACAATTTTGCAACTTTAAAAGAACAAGAAGAACGAGTCTTTTTTAGTTTTTAATTATTTGTTTATCTAACTATTAACTGTTTAAATTTGTTAGAGATAACCTAATTTTTTCCCAACATGTATTTATGTTATAAAATTACAAAGTAAATGCTTTTAAAATTAAATCCCAGTTTTCGTGATCTGGGTAAAACTTGAAATAAACCAGACAAGTGAAAGTAAGATAAGCATTACCAAGTTAACATTATCACCAGTCTTAAATAAATACGATAAAAAGTATAATAGGAGAAACAAATCTCGTATGGCTATCGTTATAGCCATAATTTTCAATCGCGGGTAGCTTTGCTACAGCAACAATTAAATTTTCTTTAAATCATGATAAATGAATGTAAAAACTAATGTCACCTATGGTTGATTCATCAACACCTAACCTAAAGAATAATAATTATATAAAAACTTATCATGAAGGCTATAAGTTAGCAGACTCAAGGTCTATTAATTACCAAAATCAAAACAACAAAATGTAGACTAATACACTTTGGTCTGCCAGGAACTGAAAGGCACCATGCAAATACAAGGGGATCCGTACCGGTAAGGTCATACTTCTGACTTATCAGATCTCCAGAAATAGGTATCATTGGGGTTACCAAACGTTAAAGTTTTTCTGAATTATTATAAAAGCAATATTACGCACAAACACTCGCAAATGTCTTGAAGACCAATTAGTGGGACGAAGTCAACCTCGAAAAGACTTTTTATATAGTTTATAGTTAGCTAATGCCTGTTTCACTAAATTGTCACTTGACCGCGACACTTGTAGCTCGAATACAGTGATACAGTTATAAGTAGCTCGAATGTCACTTGTAAGCTCTTACGTTTTTACTAATAACTGCCTTAGTTTTTATGTTATATATATGCATGCAACTTCAAACATTTCAGAAAAGTTTAATGTACAATTTGTATGTTAAAAAATAATTTGTTCCGACTTCCTGTTTTCAAGTAACTATATTGAAAATGAGGGTTTTCGCCCATTATAAGCAAATTATCTTTAAGTAAAATAGATATTTAAAAATGTTTACCACCTACAACTTATAGTTTGCATGTTCATTTTCAACAAACTCCCGCAAATTTCAAAAGATTATCTTCAAAATTCAGTGGATGATTAGTTATATTGCAAAGGGCTACATAAGCCTATTTTTTCCTGATTATGGCACACCCTTAAGGCCCGATACACACTTGCTGCAAATGGACACGGGACGCTGCGTCCATTAAATTTGCGTCCATCTGTGCCTTATCTGCGTCCTATCTGCGTCCCATCGGCGTCCTATCTGCGTCCGTTCGGCGTCCCACGTTTATAAGCCACATCAACTCTTTCATTTGCCACCAACCGAGATGGGTCGTACACAAGCTCAAATATTAAAAAAGAAAGTTGCTTTTTTAATACTTAGTGTACAAATACGTAAATCATGAAAGTGCAATTAACAATAGCAAGTACTGGATTCATCCATACAACAGCGAGAGGTGCTTGAAGGGTGCTTTCAATGTATGTTTGATGGATCTAAGAGAAGATGACTACAAGTTTTTTAATTATTTTCAAATGTCAATTCGATCCTTTGACGAATCGACAAATGTGCCGATCGAATCAGCGACGCATTACAAGGAAAAGAAACCTGCATGAGATCTCCCATACCTCCCTTGGAGATGCTGGCAGTGACATTGAGGTTTGTAAAATAATTTCAGATTTAGAACATATTTATTTATTTTCATTATTTTAAAAATTTACATAAACCCATCAGTACTTTGCTATAACTCTCTGTTAATTTTTAAATAAATAATGTTATATTTAAATGTACAATAATTAAAAGTAAAAAAAGTATAAAATGATTAAAGTTAAAAAGTTTAATGTTTAAAAAAATTAGTTAAAGTTTAAGTAAAAACTATAAAAAGTTTAAAGATCATGGACATTTTTTAAACAATCGTCAGACATACTATGGACGCAGATAGGACGCGGCTGCAAGTGTGCACTGCCCGATAGCAAGTTGGGTACTGCCCGATAGTTAGGTATCGGGGGTAGGGAAAAGTGACGCGCGTCCCACAGAAACCTGCGTCCATCTCGATGGTTATCGCAAGGGACGCTAGGGTTAGATAGGTATCGGCGTCCCGTGTGTAACGCACCATCAGTTCCTATGTACTTCTTCCTATCCGATTGAAAGGGACGCAGCGTTCCGCGTCCATTTGCAGCAAGTGTGTACCGGGCCTAAGGCACACAGAAGGTGACAGAAACGCAACGAATATTGTTCACACTGCGTTCAGACGGATTCGCATAGGAGAGGTCACATTCGACAAAAATCGTTGTCAAGGTGTCTTCATTGATTAATTATTTGCTATTAACTTTTGCGCGTAAAGTTATTTAAAACTAAATAAAAAATAGGAGGTTCGGAGAACATCCAATAAATATTGTACGTTTACAAAAACGTTCAACATTATAATGACCATAGTTTTTCTTTTTTCCTTTTTTTCCGAGAAATATTTTTCTTAAGAGTATTACAATATTTTCTGAACTAATACCACCTTCAGCGTAAGCGAATAATATTCAAGGTAAAGATTTGTGATTGATATGGGTTTATAGTTATTAAAAACTTATACTTTCCTTGAATAAAGCGTGTATTGTTTTAGCGGTTTCAATGTAAGTAGTACGTCTGCGATATATTGCGCAAACTTTTTGGAAGTTAACCTATTCCTAAAGAAGTTAGAAGGAACTGTGAGTAACTAAAAATAATAGTAAATCATTCAATATCACTTAATAAGCGAACTATTTAAATAACAAACTAAAGAATAACAATGACCTGCTCAGAATTAGTCACTGGTGGGAATTATATCATTTGAAAACATAAATTCCAAGCACAAAACTTATTACACATTGCATGAATAAAACACGTTTTTTCTCTCATTCCCAACCTTTTTGATTACTTTTAGTTTCTTGTAAACATTATAAATACCTCCAATACCACCTGTTTTCTTTCGAAATTTTAGATGTATTACTTTTAGAAGAGAGGAAAGAGGTTTTTTTAACAATCTTTACAAAAAATAACTTTCTTGAAGACAACATATCACAAAAAAAAAAAACATATTTGTAAAACCCTTTCAAATTGAATACATAAATGTTATGTTTACGGTACTAAATTGTGCCCTATCTAAAAAAAATATTTGCCTATAATAAAATTTTTGTTGAGTTCTGGTTATTGGAATCATAAGTTAGTATGATTTATAACTTCCACAAATTGCATTATATCTACCTTCGGTGAAAATAGAGTGTTACAGATCGTCAAATGATTATTTATCCTATAACGTTACATTTTTTCTTTTACGGAACTGTGTTCCAAAAACGAATCCTTTTGGGATCAGGAGAAAAATTCAAATAATTAATCCTATATTCAATTAAAGTCAAATAATAAAATATAGAAAATACAGGTAAAAATAGAGCAATAAACGAATACATGTAAAAATGGAATAGTATTAGACAGTTAAATTTCAAATAGAACTGTTTTGTTTCCATAGTTACGATTGGTAATAATAAAAAGATTTTGAAATCTTTACAATTTTTTTCTTCAAAATATCATAATTATATTATACAAAATCTATTATTTTAATTAGTCTAAATGAAACCTTGTGTATCCAAAATATTTCATCAGTTGATTGATGTATATTTTTAGAGTATTGTTTTCTATTTGCATTTCACTACAGTTTTTAGGTTCATGCAGGCCAATTTATAAAACTTCATGCAACTCTGAATACAATGAACATGAAAGTCATAACGATTATAGGTTTAAAATGAAACGTGATCAAGTTGGTAGCATTAAGTCTCATGACGCTTCTTTGCGAAGTGGAAAAAAGGAAACTCAACAGTCATTAGCTGTAAAGCCAAATAAAGCTTGTGATCCTCAGCAAGGTGGACAGTCTAATGACGCATACATAAACAAACCTGCCCACCAGCCTGACATTGTACTTGATGATTACTTCCAAGACGAAGATGAGCAAAGAATGACCAAGGCTGAAGATATTGTCTTTGTAAATGACAGTAAAATAATGCCAACTCTAGAAAGTACAACTTCCTCAAAATACAATATGGTAAATACTAATTCAGAATGTGAAACAAATGCAACCAACAATCCAGAAATTAAAATAAAGAAACTCTCTACAGATCCAAAAAGGGATGACACTATTGAAACACAGGTTGTACCATACCTTGAATTACCTACTACACAACATAAACCAGATAGTATTTACTATGCCTTTCATAATTCTACCACAAACAAGCCAAAACAGTTTCCCACATTATATCACGTAACAGATGAACCTTCAACCAAAAGCCACAAGTTATTCGACAAATTAAAACTAAACATAACCCTTCCGTCTTTTTTAAAGAAAGAAACGACTACTTCTTCATCAAACCCGTTCGAAATCACTCTCGGTCTACCAAAAAGTAGATTCAACCAATCAGTTCATTCATTGACAACGAAGAGGTCACACTTTACAACTTGTTATCATGAAGATCGCATTGTCTGCGTTAATGTACCAGTAAACAAACATAATAAGGAAAATTACACAACGAATCCTACAACTAAATCAGCTCATAGATTTCATCTACATCAAAATAACGAAGAAGAAACTAATCAAACACATGTAACTATTCATGGTGATAAATTTAATCAAAAACACAAAGAGGATGTATGTGGTCAAAATGAAACTTCAACTACTCACGATGGTTGGTTTCATCTACATACCCACCAACACACAAGTGGAATTTCCTCTACACATAGTGGTCGATTTCATCAGACAGGAGATGGAGATCTCGCCAATGATAAATCCACGACTTATGGTGGTAAATTGCATCTGCATCCCAAAGATGGCGAATCTGAACATGTAAATGAAACTTCAACTACTCACGGTGATTGGTTTCATCCTCACCACCACGACGATGAGACTGATCACAAAGATAGGACATTTACCACTCATCGTAACAGATTTCACCTGCCTCGACCAAAAGAAGAGGAGTCTGACAATACTGACTTTACTAAACAACCTGCACATTTTAGTGATGCTTATAATACATTACCCTTGTGTCGTACAACAACTGAAAAATACTCTAAAACTTCAGAAGCCACTTTTACTTCAAATGGAGAAGGTGAGTCTGAACATATATTTAAAACATCAACAACTCATGGCAATAAATTTAATCTACATCAACATAAAGAAGAAGAGCCTGATCATAATGATTTCACAAAACAAAGTGCACATTTTAATGATAACCAAAATGTGCACACAACATTACCTGTATGTCCTTCAACGACTGAGGAAAGAACGACTTCCAAGAAAGAAGGCGAGTCTTTTAATAACTATACCACAACACATCCTTCAGATTTTGGTCATCCAAAGGATGTTTATGATAAATTGCCCATATGTCCTTCGACAACAGAAGAATTAGAGAAAACTACAGAAAGTCCAAAGACGGAAGGAGAGAAAACAATTGAACCTAATCATATTGGAGTAACAATCATCGTTCCTAACAAAAATACAAAAGGCGTGACCTATGTTAATGGAGTTACAGAAAGTTATCTTACTACAGAAAACGAAGGCAAACTTGATAAAAACCAGACAACAAAACAGCCTGCAAATGTTGGTAATAAACATCCTGATACATATAATTCATTACCCTTATGCACTTCGACAAAAGAAGAATACTTAAAAACTACAAAAATCCTTTCTACTCTAAAGAATGAAAACGAATATGGGCATAATGCAGTCACGCAAATCATTTATACAAAGAAAGAAAATGAATCTGATCACAATTATGTCACAAAAATCCGGTCTACTGTAAGGGTAGAAAATGTATCAGGTGTTACCTTACAACCTGTACGTAGTTCCCAAGGTATTTATAATACTCTACCCTTGTGTACTTCAACAATAGAAGAGCGCTCAGCCAGTTCTACTCCAAAAAACACATCGACTGTCTCTACAATTGTTACTGCAGGTGCTGTTTCTACAGTTGGCTCTTCCAGTGTGGACGATTTGAACGCAGTTTTTGGTTTAGTATCTGATTTAAAACCAGATTTTAATTTCAGTAGAGAAAGTATTGGTAATGTGTCTGACATTGAAGCTTTGATGAAATTTTCTCTAAAACATATTTGAATTGGGCTTAGTATCCAAATAGTACACATTTACTATCTCATTTGGTTGGTTGAGTTTCCTGTAAAACAGTCTTGAAGGATGCGAGAAAGGTAAGAGAGGGAAATGTCATAAAACTGTTTTCAGCTGATACAAAATGTAAAATTATAAAACATTTTGTCAAAGCTAATAAGGATTTGAAAAGTTCTCGTTTTTTAAATATGTGTCTTGTACATTACAATAAGAATATAAAATCGCAATAGTTGTCTATAAATAAACGGCTTTATTGTACATTTTATGAAAAATTAAACTTTTACTATACCTTCTCATAGTTTTTATATGTTATTTTTTTATACTATTCATAAGCTTGGTTTTATTTTACAGCATAAATCAATATTAATTCTGATACTGGCCAGAATACCTGATTTATTTTTTTCCAATATTTGTACTTTTCATTCACAGGACGTGACATAAATATAATAGATAGGTCATGTTTTTATTCATTTTATGATAATGAAATATTGACTCGGGAACAACGCCCGCATGAGAATTGGTAACATTACATTTTGCAATGAATTTCTTACGAAAAACCTACTACGTTTTTAGAGTCAACCCATCCTTTAAAACTGGCATTTCGTATTTTCTAGATAAAGTCCGGTAAAGCTTTGTAGAGTACGGATTGGAAGCTCAACGATGCCATTCACCCTTCCTCTCCTTGACCTCAAGTAACCACCTCAATTACAGATGTGAGGCGACTGCAAAAAGTTCAGTTCTTCTTTAACATTACATTGTGCACACTGAACTATATTTGTTCATTTCAAAGTATCCAATTTGAAACATTTAATTTCAACATTCACAAAAGTTTATTTTATATTTTGAATCATTGTTACAATTAATCGGTATAATTCATTGATGAATCGAAAATTATATTAATTAGAAAGGTATTCCTGCGTAATAAGTTACCATATTTCAGTATTTTCATATTTCTAATAATCCTATTACTTTTAAACAAGCCAATTTATACTGTTTTACCAGCTGTTCATTGAATAGTTTTTAATTACTGTTAAAAAACAAGCTAATTTATACTGTTTTAGCACGTTGGAATTATAATACATTGGGCCTGATTTAACAATTTATTTTGTCAAAAAAAGGTAAACTTGGCAAAGATGGATAAATTCAAATATTCAATTTTGTAATATATGCCTGGTTCATTTCTGAAACATAGTATTGAGGTTATGTTAGTCCTACAATAATTTTTACTATATTTAGGTCTGGTTTCAAAACTTTAGTTGACAGAAGATAGTAGAACTAGGACTAAAATCGTAATGGAAGTCTCTCACGTTTCTAAAGCATGTATTTAAGGTTATAATTAATCTTGTAATTACTGTTAATATATTTAAGCCTGGTTTCATAATTTTAAAAACCTATGTACAAACGAGCCAAAAATTTACGAGATTCTTTAGTGAATTTTCCAATTTTCGAGCGAAGCGAAGCATCCATATGAGGCCGAAGGCCGGGGCGGGGTTGGGACACGAAGCGTCCAGGGGCAGAGCCCCTAGTGCCTATTATAAATCACGAGATTTATATGTCTTACAAATTATTATTTATTTATAGCCTATGTTCAAAATATTCACATCTACATGTGCCTGGAGATGTTTCAAGATATTTATTGAAAATAATATAAAGCTTACAGTAGCTATTAATAACATATTAATTCATGTTATAATCGAGGATTGTTCTGGATCACAGATTGCACGAAACCAAGTTGAATCCGAAACTGAAACGATAGTGGTATATACGTCTAATGACGTCAGACTTAAAAGTCAGATTATAAGTCTTATTCATTTTTGAATAAGCCTATCCCCAAAAACTTCTCGGAGCAGATAGATCGAAATACTATCTTCGTATACAGAATACTCACCATCACACATAAACATATTTTCTACCAACTTTTTCTGCCAAAATTCGTTCTTCAAATGTTAACTTCATTTTCACTCACAGCCAAACACAGTGCAAACAATGAAATAATAAAATCAATATTGCCAAAAATACAATCTGGATGTAAAGTCAAAAATTGCTTCCAAATCGATTTCGTAAATTTTATTTTTCTTCATCGTAGAACATTTTGTAAAAAATAAAATTTACGATTTGGGAGCAATTGTTTAGGTCAAGCACTTTGAAATAAACATTTTTTGTCTCTTGAAATGTTTTCTAAAAACTCTTCCTTTTCGAGATATTAGCAACTTTATGTCGATTTATTTCAACACGTTTAGGGCCGCCATTTTGTTTAGAGTGAATCTTTTGAAGTCGGATTTGCGGCATTGTATTCTACTAAATTATACCTTTAATTTGATGAACAACTCAACCCACACTCTCATTTAAGATTTGTTTTCTGACTCCTTGTGGGCCGTCCCCCCGAAGTGGTAACGGCTCATTGAAATTGTGGTAAAATAGTGTTTTATGCCCAGTAACAGTGTACCAGTAACGGTTAAAAAAATATTAACCCGTTCCGGGACTTTTTACCCCCCTGTATATAGTGCAATCAGTAAAATTTTCTTAAGTAAAGGAAATATTCTATAATAAATTTAAAGTTAAAAACTCAGTTTCTCAACAATTGAAAATTTTGACTCCCACTTTTTCCCATAATTTATTTAATTTCTATATTTTTTCTATTTTTATGTATAAAAATACACGTTTTTGTACCTATACAAATTATTTTTAAGTTCATTTTTATATTGGGTTACTCTTATCTAACTAATTTCATACAAATCGCAATTCTAAGTTTGATCATAAAAAAAAAACAAATTTCACAAAACGCGTAATTTTTATCATAATGTTTAAGATATATAGGGTAGCTCAAAAGTGATTCTACAGTTGGTAAAAAAATTTTCTAATTTTTTAAAGTTTACATATTATTATGTAAATAAAATTATGTTTATAAAAAAATATTATATTTTTATAATTTTTTACATATTTACAGCAGAAATAGTAAAATAGTTTTAGCCCGTGATTTTGGTAATATAGGCCAATTATGTAAAATCATTAAAAATATTGATAGGCTAATTATGCGTTGTCAAGTGTTGGTGACAACGCAAACACAACAATCAGTCTAGTCAGATGGACATGTTTAAAGCTATAGTTTCCGAATCGGTTTTTGTGTTAAACAGTTGTAACGATAAACGAAAGAAGAAAGGATTTTCGCTTTAAAAACATTTTTTTTAAGTGGTGCTTCTGCAGTTATTAATGAATGAATGGGGTAGACATTTTATATTCAAACCCACCTTGTAGACAAACAGTGTAATCCATACGAGGTAAATTTGAACGACGTGGATCTGTTATGGATGCACCAAGATACAACCGGAAAATAACAGTCGCAACAGAGAAAAATAAATTGAGCGTATGTTTCGCTATGAAGTCCACAAAATCAACCAGATGATTAGCCTCTGAACTGAAGTTATCATTAAGGTCTGTGCAAAGAATGTTACACACACTTAAATTTAAACTTTACATTCCACGTTTAGTACATGGGCTAATTGAAGATGACCCAGATCGACTCAGTTTTGTGATTTGATTACTATCCAACCAAATTAACATGACCCTCAGTAATTCAATAAAATTGTGTAGTTGATGAGGACAATTTTAAGTTAAGAGGACAAGTTAACAGACATAAATGTATACAATCTGTTGTTAGATCAACAACTCAATCAACCAAGTGTGTACTTGGACCATACTTTTTTGAATGAACAGCATTTGGACAGGAGATATGCTTCAATATTACGAGGTACCAAGACTCATAACGTGTGCTTAAAACGTTCAGGAAATTTACTTTCAACATGATGGTGCTCTACCACATTATGCCACTGCAGTCCGTTATTATTTTAACGAAACTTTTGACAAAAGAGTGATTGATATTGACATGCCTCCACCGTTCACCAGATATCACGCCAATGTATTTTTTCGTATGGGTTTCGTCAAGGACTCTGTTTATTCTAAAAAGCCATAGACCATTGAAGAATTGAAAGACTACATAAGCGACGCATTCCATGATTTGCACAGTGATAACCAACTATTCCGTAGAGAATGTAACAGTGTTCCCGGAAGACTTGAAAGATGCATTAATGAAGAAGGAAACGGTTAAAAGGAAAATATAATTGTAAGTATTGTCTGCAATAAATTAAATAAATTCAGAATTAATTTGTTTTATGTTTAAATCAGTAACAATAGACTTTTGCTCCAACCTATATTTGTGTTTGCCTTCGTGTTTCAAAATTGTAAAAATCTCCATGTTAAAATTATTATTTATAAAACACATGCAGTTAATGTTTAATGTGTAACTAAATAATTGAACCGTTTTTAATACAGTACAGAACCGATGCGACGCAGTTAATTAAAGTTTCTTTTTCCATATAGAAGTAGTGCCAATTACTTAAGTAACTAATATCAGAGGAGAGTAAAGTTCATCGCCCACATAGGTTTTATTTGATCCATTTAACAAGCTTAGTTCAAAAGATTCTTGTAAAGTTTCACTAAATTAAACCATTGTTAAAGGATATTTAAATTACAAAGAAATTGCCTTGATTATTTTAGGAGCATATCCCATCTAGACAAAAGTGTGGTGAATAATTTGTAGCTTCAAACGTGGATTTTTATAAATGAAATGCTGGAATGTATTTAAAGTTGAGAAAGAATAATATTTTGACTACACAATATTTAGATTTGACTTTTAAAGAGTTAAAATGAAGGTTATTATTTGACAATGATAAATGAAAGTCTCACACATGAATAACAAAAAAAAAGTGTAATAGAGATTACGACTGAAGAGACTGCCGTTTCTTACAGTCCTAAATAAAAAATTTGCTATAAAGGAGAAAATGTGTTTGCTCCATTCCATTGCCATTGTACTTTACAGATTCAATCCCATCTACTTCTTCCAGATTCTGTGTCTCCAAATTCACGGTTAATGTTTTCTGGTTTCCCAACCTCCCTGCTCCATGTTCTAAAAATATCGATTTACAACATTTATCTGAGGAAAAGTAGTTGAGCAATTGTGTAACATTTTCTAAAATAACGTAGAATTTTATTTTGGAACTACGTCGTTTAATTGATTCCTTAAATTAAGTGTTTTTAATTTCTAATCCGTTTCCCATTCTACAACGCTACCAACTTCCCTAGCACAAATTATTAATTTAATTTTTCGATTTCAGTTCCCCATTTGTTGCGTTCCGCCTAAAAGGTAAGATCTGAACCATTCTGGAAGGACATTTTAAGCTTCATAAAATATAGACAATAAGATCCTAAGATCTACTCTATCTAATTCTTTCATCACATTGGCGAAAATACCGCATAAAATTCATCATTCATTCATTCTTTAAAAAGCTGTGACTTAAAGTCCCGAATTGAAAAACACTAAAATTACAATATTTTCACCCAAAATGAGTTAAATTTGTCTTGATACTTTTCATATTTTTGTCAGCATTGGGAAATTGGCCTTGATTTAAACTTTTATTTACGAAATAATTAGGATTGGTACCTACTATGTTTACTAAATTTGTATTAATAAATTGTCTCATTCCATCAAACCTTACGTTTTCTTATGTTTTTATTGAGCACAGTTCGAATTTCATTTGTAAGTAATTGGATAAAAGTAATATGAATTTGGGCATGAAATATCACTAAACATACAACGACACAAATTATAATTAACCAAATAATCGTTATTCTGATTAATACTATTCCTCAGCTCATTCGGTACATTGCAACCATATTATGCGGAATACATTTCTTGCAGTCTCCATTTTCATTTTGAAGGTTAATAGTTTCAGCTTTACATTTCTCCGCTTCCATAATTATACCTTTAATAGTCCTCCTTTGTTTCTTTGCAACATTTCCATTACTTACATTTTTTTACAATCATTTTATTATTATTCGTATTACTCAGGTCATTTATCTTGAATTTGTCTTAAGAGTATTATTAAAGTAGTACTTCCTGGTTGCATTATCTAATGCATTTATCTGTTAAATTAATTTATTATTTTTTTGTTGAATATTGTATTACTCCGTTTACTCTTAACATCGGTTACAGAGGTATTACCATAGATCATGAATAATAACATAGATCATGCATGCATACGGGGGCTGTGTACCGAAAAAAAAGGTTGTCGGGAAAAAAGTGCATGATCGCGCCGCGAGGTAGCGCTAGGGAGAAATCATTGGTATGGTGTTTCACACCGCTTCCGTCGTTTCCCCAATAGATAGCGCCACTTTCGTCGAATTTCCAGTGGATTAAAATATTGCATTGGATCGGAGTTCTATTAGGTTATCCAAATACAATGGTAATACACATATTTAGTTTGGTTAAAACGAGGACATTGCTTTATAAACCCAATCCCAGTTTGTGATTTTAACATATTATTATGTTGTTTAATTTCTGCAACTGAATGTTACATCCTGTGTACATAGTACAAATACTTTCTGATAGTTTTAACAAAGTGATTTGCATCAAAACTGTTGTAGTTAGAGATATTTGCTTTAAGTGTCAACTTAACCTTTAAATTATGGAAACTTTTAATAAAAACTACAACTTTTATCCTTGTTTAGTGTTATTTACATCAATAATCTCGTACGATTAGAATTACTACTGTTTAAACGTTGTATTTTTTACACCCTAGATTTTAGCACACTTAATGTTTTAAACATCGTCAGTATTTAGAATATTCCTACTTTAGCACCATTTCTTGTTAAAGATAATTAATCAATATTTTCGCCATTGCGAATATATTAAATATGCAAGGCCGGTGCAAGAGGTTGTGGCGCCCCTACCGGGGGGTAGGGGTTATGATATATATTTGGGGAAATTTTTTTTTGAAATATTGAAGCCTGAAAACGTGATTTTAAGCTTTTTTAATGAAATTGAAGCCATTCACTTTAGACCTTATCTCCGATAGAGATTTTCAATAATATATATTTTTAATTAAATACTGGTGTATGAATGTTTTTCTACTAACTACACAATCTGTGTAATTTTAACATAGAAATAATTTTTTAGTAATTATATACCAACCTTTGTTTTGATCTATTCTCCTTCTCCTCCACCTCATACATTTTTCTTTTAACGATCGTATATTATCCATTCCAACCTCAAGTTATTGAAATAAATATTAAAAATGTAATCTAACTTGAAATTATTTAGGTTAGCTGCTGGGAAAAAGTACAAAAGTAAACAAAATAATATCAGTACTTGGTTTACTTGAATACTTATTTGCACACTATTTTTTAATACGATATTATTTGCCTTAAATGCCTTATGATACTGTTTTTTTACTTTAACTTTCTCTTTGGAACTCTTTACATAAGAGGAAAATAAAATATTTATAATAATTATAATATGAATTCATTGAGAATACTCTTAAAGTTTTACATAATGCTGTTTTTTACAGTACCATAATTTTTAAATTTTAATTCATTTACAATTTTTACCGCTAAAAAAATTACCGGCACTTCTCACAATCACCGAGCGACAAACTCTTGGCACTGGGTGTCGTTATTTATTCTCCCTAACTAGTAGTGGAGTCGATTCAGCCACTCACTTGCAAGAAATAATTAAAAAAAAACTTTTTCTAAATATATAATTGATTGACAGTTTATCATTAAGTTGTAGTAAAATAATTAAATAGCTTAACAATGAAATCACTTTTTAAAGAAATGTACAATGCCAATAACTTGACATTAAATAATAATTTATTAAACAAGAATGTCGAAGTTTACTTTTTTCTGGCCTTGATCTTAGCTAATGTTGAAAACAACTCATTTAGATCGATGATTTGTGCCAACTTCATGTTCGATTGCAATCGTTGTCAGTAAAACATCCTCCCTCAGGCTCCCCTCAGTTCAGGTGCCCTAGGCGATCGCCTAATCGCCTATAAGGTCGTACCGGCCCTGTAAAAATGATACATACAAAAGTAAGGGAGAGTGGGGTAAGACCGGGTGGTGGGTTGAGACCGGGTGCCTTAGTTTTAAACAAGCTTGTGGTGTTTTCTACCGGAAAGCGATGGAACTACTACACTCTACAAGACAAGTTAAAGGAGTGGCCATTACGTTGCGGCATCTTCGTAGCACCGATCAGACAGTGTTAGCATTTGTAAGTTTTTTTTTAAATATTTTCTCTCCAATGTTTACTAATTTTCCAACTAGTCTTGTTCGAGCACTTTAAGAGTTGGGTAAAATTTCCCCATAACTACACGTTAAATCAGTTATTTTTCTGTATAAAACATTGTTGGAAAGGTTTTGTATTTTTCCAGTAATATTCTGTGTAGTATATTACTACAGTCACAGGGTGCAGACCCGGTCTTATCCCACAATAGTACTCAATAGCCTAAAGTAGGGCGGAAGAATGTCTCTGACTGTAGTAAGAGGTTTGAAACACACAGGGCTTTATCCTTTTAACAGAAATGTTTTCCCTGAACAACTACATACAATCCAATATCATCAGAAAATAACCTAGCTTCAAATGAACGGGAAATTTTTCTATTTCACAACTTGAAAAAGTTGAAAATTTGGCGTCCGCTCTTGTCCACGAACTTCCCAAAATATACAAACCTAGAGAGGATTAAAATAGGTCTGCACCAAGTGAACCCTACTGTTCAAAGAGATTGGTAGTTGAATCATCAAATAGTGTATTAATTGGATCCTTGTCATTTGCTATTTCTCCTAAAGACGTAATGCCCCCATATCATGTCAAATGGAAAAGATTTGAAAAGGCCAATAAAATAAAAGGAAAAACAGTAATTTTAACAGCATCACACCTACCATATAAACATGAACTAGAATAGAAGTTTTAATAGAAGAAAAATATATGGAAAAACAGACAAAGTTTTGAAGAAAAAGGACATTTTTTGTAGAAGAGACAAACAAAAAATAAAGTCATTGAGAAAAAAGAAAACGATTCAGAAAAAAAAATATAAATCCAAGCCTATAACTGGAACCAAATATGAAGATTATTCTGATAAATCCGATTTGTAAACTACATGGGATGACGCCTGCTTATACTGCAATGACTTTTACTCCAATTCCAAAGACGATGAGGGATTGATCCAGTGTATTGTTTGTCGCGGATGGGCCCACAAGAATTGCAATGGTCCTAATGAGGATGACTGCTACTTTACGTGTGATTTTTGTTGTTGAATTTTGTATCTAAATAAATCATTTCCTTTGTACTTAATAGACAAATATATTATTTTTAATTTTCCATAATATTAACATGGACACTCGGTCTTACCCCACCCACCAGTGGAATAAGATGGTCTCTCGACTTTGTCTCGTGTCCACACTTTGTCTCTGGCCAATTTATTGGTAGACATGACTAAGATAGCTGCTATTGCTGCTTGTGCCGTTATTATTATTAGTGATGAAAACAGGAGAAAATGAAAACGTTGCTGGAGGCGTGAGATTTTTGCGGAGGGACCTCGGTTAGGGTTTTTTATTATCCCTGAAATTAGAAGACGACTTAGAATACTTGTAATTTTGTAAGCTCACCACACTTTGTATTTCCGTGCCAGATCTTCGATGGTAAGTTTTTTTTATCGGTTTTTATAATCAGGGAATGCAACCTCCCATGAACACATTGACGTTTGGTAATATTCAATAAATATTACAACTTTCTCGTTAGGCCACATTTAATAACTAAAAACGTAACTATACTCAAGGGTTCCGAGACCGTCCTCGACAAGTCCTTATTGCTTAACATTGTCTACCGATTGTCTCAGGTCTCCCATTTCTGTCGGAAGACGAACATTCTTCGATTTTGGTCTCCGAACGCTCTCTAGACATGGTAATTAATAGCCTCAGGAACCGTCTAGAGGCAATCGAGAAATATTGTCTTTAGACCAAAATCACTAGACATTGTCTCCTATTGTGGACAAGGCCTTATAAGCGATTTGTTTAGGTTCATCTTTGTTCTTTAATATAGGCTGAATTTACGCAAAACTGCCATGTTATATTGCATTTTGACTGTGTAGATAAATATGCATATATTATATGGATGTCATTTGTTTGAGTTGTTTAAGACGAAATGTTTTGACATGCTATCATAGCCTAATTTGTGACAGTATATGTATTTATTTTTAATAATTTATATGTCGAGTAAATTGGATTTTTGTTCGTTATTGTAATTTGAATTTATTTATTTGTAAAATTAATAGGAAAAGAATATTATAATATCATTTGGATATTTTCCTCTAACATCATTGACAATGAATGGAATGAATTTCAATTATAATGAAATTCGTGTGTTTAAATTAATTATATTTATATTAATTTAAATTAATTTACGTTCCACACTTGATTAAACTTACATGATTATTTTCCCACTATCATTAATTATTTACTAAACTCACGGTTTAAGTAATTACTTGAAAGGAAATTCATTTGAGAAATAACATGTTGGTATGATGTTACTTGTTAACTATCATTTACTAGTTTACAGTACTATTAAGGATAACATATTACTGCTGTGTCGTTAACTAAAGTAATCAGTATGAAAGTGTCTTTAAGTCATTTAAAATGTCTGCATTGCAAGAAACATAAATATTACAAACTATTTACACATTTATGATATTTTACTTACTACTATTATAGAAACTCGTTTCTCTTTACAACGGTAATACTAAATGGAATACAAATAAATTAAACTTATATTATACTACTATATTGTCTTGATTTTTATTATCAACTTTATACTTAACTATAAATTTACTTTTTTGTGTACTTACAGCTCTCAGTCCTTTATTTTTCTTTTTTATTCTTTTTTAAAACGATCGCGGCCACACGTAGGCCTACGTTCGGCTCGCGTAATTGTGAATACAATTTAAATGTCCCTATTGAGTGTTGTGTTGTGTTATGTGTTACATGTTGTTTGTGAATGTTTTGTATAAGAGTTTCATTTTAAAAACTTGACGTGCATTAACAAATGTAAAGTACTAGTGAAGTTTAGGTTTGATAATGCCTGAATAGAAAAGGCGAAACGTACGTCACCAGGGAATAAAAAAGAAAAATAAAGGACTGAGAGCTTTAAGTACACAAAAAAGTAAATTTATAGTAAAATTAACCAGTTCAGTAAGGCAATCAGAAATAATTATACTTAATTTATGTATAATATTTTCCGAATGACAAATCTTGGAGGCTTGGTCTATTTTAAAACTTTAACTAAAAAATAATTAAACACAAAGGACTAAAACATGGAGTGTTTATATTCAAATAACAATTATATAAATATTCTTGTATATTATTATTTTATATAGGAATGGTTTGTTAGCTGAAATAAAATTTATGATGATACAAAAATTAGAATGATACAAGTAATTATAAATATTACATTTATTATTTAATTTTTGAAATTATAATTTATTTATGTATTAGAATATTATAATAAGTATGAGTAGGCCAATGTAGGATTTTTTCTGTGCATATGATGTTTAATTTATAATATACAGTAGTTCATTTTATGGCATTTTTTGGTATTATTATATCAGAGTCTGCATTCGTCCATGTTCGTAAAGGCTCAGTGAGATTAAATAGTAGGCACTTTAGTTCAACTGGCAAAACAATGGATGCTCGCTGCTAAGTTGCATTGTTGTGCTCCGGACGGGCTAATTATTTGTCCAAATTTAAATTTAGTATTGTAGATGGCGTGGAATACCACGAATAAAGTTTGTGTTAAAAAGTGACTTTAAGAATCTTGATAAAGAATTTAATGCAACTCGTTCATTGTACAAGCATTGAAATTATATGAGGCTTTTTAAATGGTAGTAGTTACTAAAACCAGGTCGTTCATTAAGTATGAAATCATTTTGATATATTTTAAAACAGTGTTGAAGTGATAAATCATTTTGAAGCTCTTTGGACGCAGAGAATAATGCCTCAATCGGCTTTCAAAAAAACTATCTTAACAAAAATATATGTTAAAATTTAGGCCCGTTTTACTTAACTGAATAGTTTATTATATCAAAATAATATATGGAAGTTTTATAAAAAATTTCATGAATCAAATAACAATACTTTTAATATAATATTAATTGTATATTAATTTTTTTACTTTATGCAAGTTTTACTGGGAGGGAGTAGCGTAGCATGGAGTAGTTTGCCCTAACACTAGCAACTAGACACGAACTGTGTTTGAAACTCCTGACGAAAGATGAGACAGTTCCAACACTCCACTGATTTTAATAAATATTTATTTATTAAAGAATAAAAATAAAACTCTGTTTAAGAAAATTTCAATAATTTTAAGCATGTTTAGAAAGGAGTTTTCAAACTCTTTCCAAACTAGCATAAATATATTTTTTAAATATGTTTAAAAACTTTCCATTCACATTATCTGTTTCCGATTCATTATTTAAATGCACGTTTTGGATAGCCCTACAAATCCCTGCAATAATAAGAAATTGTGTTGAAGAAGAAACAATAATTCATATTATTATGTTGGCAACACTGGCTAAAACCTTCATTTGGCTTCATTTGGCTTAAAAGCTTTCTCAATATATTTGTAGTATATAACAATACCGTATTTATCAAACTATCTATAAATAATTTATAAAACTATATACATTGACACTTACTCCAGGTTTTATATCCAATAAAGTTATATATAACAAATAGTATAATATCATTATATTTGTCTCTTTTATACCTTGAGCTGAATATCCTGCTTTGGTTCTGCCTGTTAAGGAAATGTAAACTCCTTGTAGTATTAGAAGAATCGGATTTGTTTGGAAATAAACTTTTTAAGTTTATCCAATAAGAGTGTTCTTTACAATACGTTCTTTCTTGAATACAACCACATAAAGTAAGTTGATTTTAAGCAGCTTTGTCATAAATAAATAACCAGGTTACATGCATGTCTTATGAATAAAGAAATGTATTCAGCAGATGTGTATTAATAATTTTTTAATTCTCTTTTTAGTTTTTCATTTTCCTGATTTAACTTAAGCATTTGTTTATAAAGAACATTTTGTAGGCTGCGCAATAATAAGTCTTTGACTGTTTTTATCATAATCTCGAATTGCTACTCTGATAACTTTTGCGCACTTGTACTAATCATAATTTATCACTGATTTTTTAACTTAAAATTTTTACCAAAACCAAAAAAGCCCCCGCTTGCTTCCCACATTACTTTTATAACATTCTATAACTAATCTAATATTATTAAAAGCTTTATATTTAAAATTTAATTACACTAATTAATGTTTAAGTCCAAATCAAATCAGTGAATAAATTAAGTTGTATGCTTAGGATAGAGGTTAAACAGATGAAAATACAATAGAAGTATTGTTTTAAACTGAGTCTAAAATTAATAATACAAATTCGTTTGCATTGAAACTCTTTAACCAAATGTACAACCTCCCTCAAGAGTTGTTTATTTTATTGTTTGAAATTACAAAATTCAAATTTTATAATTATATCCTATTTTACTCAGTCTACAATATCCACCAATGATATATTTTTTTGACGTAATAACTTTTACTGACCCGTTGGGCACTTTGGCTTGACTATGTTTCTGAAATGTCGAATTTTTTGCGTAGACACAAGTCAGAGCGTGGAGTGGGAATAGGCGATACATAGTATATATAGACAAGTAAGCGAGTGCTTCCGTAATTAGAGATTTGATGTTCCCCATACCTTGCAATTCTAAACAGGACCAAATTGTTTTTATCTCGACATAATCATCTAATTTATGTTCTTTTTTCAGGTAAATAAATCTTCAAAAAATAACATGGAGTAACGTAAGTATTGCATATTTATCTATAACATCTAAGTAGAATTTAAATTCTTTTTAGTATTTACATAATATCACTTGAAATAAAGCACTTAGAAAGTATAAATTTCGTTTTTAAATAATGGTTGACTTCTAGTATTCTTTATTGAAAGTAATAGTAATTAACGCATAACTTAAAAGAAACGTACGTATAAATTTAACCACTACCACTCTATTGTCATTAATTTAAGTTAATACAATTTATTTAGCTTACCTGTCTAGTGTGGAAATTACGTTTAAAGATAACCAGATGCTTAAGATAACATTACCTTGAACACAAAAATGTATTTTTTAAACAGTTACTGTGACTTTAAATTTTTTTTTTTTTTTTTTTGCTGTAATAGCAATTACCTTATAACCTATGTCGTGTGTATACAATTCATAGAACTATAAATATGGAACACCGAGTCAAGCGGTGCTGGGTGGCAGGAAGCGAGCCGACTGCATTCAGTCCCCCCACCACTAGTCAGTGTAAGCATAACTTTATCTGCAGTCGCGCTATTAGTTTGACACGGTTTTAATGGTTTCTCTGTCGTGTAGTAGTTTGTGATTTATTTTAGTTTATTTTCAGATACATATTTTATTGAACTGGCGATGAGATTGTACACTGAAAAGAAAAATGCTCACCTTCTGTGTAGCTTACATTACTAAAGAATCTGGTTTTTCCGGACACAAATAAGTATGACTATTTATGTAGTAATGATTATTTCTAAAATATTATGTAAGTTTATTCATGCACATTACAATACTTCTTGTCAATAACAATATAAAGAATATGTTAAATGTATATGTAGTCAGCCTTTATAGCTATATGTCTAGAAACGTAAACAAACCAAAACATAGCGTTGATAAGAGCCTGAGTTCATGAACTCAATCCATACTGACTGTGTCTATGGTGACTCCTTCTTTTTTTGCCATTTTATTTTTAAAACAACTTTACATTAGAATGCACTGTTACGAATAGTTAGGAAATGGTTAGTTTAATTGTAGGTCAAGTATGACGTAATAGTTAATTAAGCAATGTTTTATGTAAGATTGTTTGATCAAAAGACAGAACATGGAAATATTAAATGTAAAAATGCCTGACATTTTCATAACACCCAAGATTTAGGTCAGTTTAAGCAAAAGTCTACTATATACTGTAAACTTGATCATGACCTAGAATTGAGTGCAGTCTGGGGTGGTCGATATTCCAGTGTGAGGTGGTCGAAAGACTAGTGCCGAGATAGGGACCGAGGTTCTCGAACAGATCGCTGCGTATCGACGATGGTCGAACATTGGACAACGGGACATTCTTCCTGACACGGAGATATTCGGGAGACGCTGAACAAGGTCTACGTGGTTCTCTACCAGCGTATATAACAAATAGATCACAATAATATTCCATACAACCATATTTGGGTCTGTTGTCAAGGGTATAGGCCAGGGTTTATGCGTTGTAACAAAGAACTTATATCCAGAGTGGTCTGTCTTTTAAGCCAACAATCAGTAAGAATTTGTATAGCAATAAGATAGTTGATATGGTTAAATTGAAAATGATTCTGAGCGAGTAAAGTTTTGTTACCACTGAACCACTGAGTGCATTAATTATCCATTGTATTCAAACCAATCAGTCTTATTCTCTTATTATTCAAACCAACTCTCTTATTCTGATTTTGCCCATCTACTAATTCGACCAAGATTCTATATTTACACATTTTATATATCAGTCTGTTATATATATGTATATTGTATATTGTATCAGGAAAAACTGAAAATCACGTTTTAAATATACAGACTACAATAATAGGCATACTTTCTTCAAACTCTACCTAAAAGATGATTAAGCTTGTATAAGTTTTTGTACATTTTTCTTAACTAATAATAAACCTAATTTGAAGAATATTTTAAATGAATATAACATATTTTATAAACATAATAATAAACCTTCATAATGTACATGTCATTACATGTCATAATAGTCATGTCATACTGTACATTTATAATAAGTGATAAGACTTAATAATGTAATACAAAACCAAACCTAAATAAATAAAACTTATAATCTGGACTATCAGTTTTCTCATTTTTTCGTAATGCTTTCGCAAGCCTTTGATGCATTTTCGTGTAGTTAACCATTATTGAAACACTCCCCACAGAATTCTTTTCAACTTTCGCCCAACCACTTGTACCACTATGGCTTTATTTTCAAATGCATCAAATTAACTTTAACAAAATTACTAGAAGGAGCACATTGTGAGTTAGATGTTGTGGGATGTGTGTTTGTAATATTGCAACTTTTATTTTTATCTTCTGCAATTTATATATCGTTTCCTTATTTTATTCCGTAATTTATACAACTACTCATTCTCCTTTAAATCATTCTTTGGGAACAGAGTGACGCTATGGTTAAACGCTATTAGAAACTCCAACTCAATTCGAGACTAGGCTTTACCTTTACAAGCATTACTCTGCTTCTTTGTCTTCGTTAGTCTGACGTAAAGTGAAGACCGTAAAAATCGGTCTGTAATTTAGCCTAAATTCAAGTAAGAAAGGTCGCCACCGTTCTTCTAACTGTCATAATTTTGGTCAATATACCAAAAATTTCCGTCATTCTTTCATGGTAGAGAAACCACCAACTCTCTTCAATATAATCAATAATTTGTTTACGTAAACAGTTGGTAAGGCGGCAACGTAGGGTTTGACGATTAATATCCTGCCATTGTCCTTATCTATTTCCTTGAGATATTCCTCTCCCCGATTTCAATAGTGTAACGAGTATAAAGTAAAGACGTTAAATAAAAATAATGAATTCCAACTAAACACTTGAATTAACAAGTCTTTTAAACTTTATTTTGATGAAAAATTAAAACATAAGTCTGGAAGTAGAATTTGACCACTACTTCAACCCTCCCACAGAACAAACTTTATTGCTTGTGTCGTTAGAATACTGGAGTGCCCGTTCTGACGAACAAATAATATAACCATAAAAGGGAGAATATATAAAGTAAGACTGAACATAGACCTAAATGACCTTTGGCCGTCGCGTGTAAGTGACAAGCAGAAGTGTTAATATTAATGGTCGAGCTTTTTAGTTAGATTATCTCGTGCGTTCAGTTTAGTTGTAATTTCCGTCGCATGGCGTAGATAATTATTCACCATTTGCAGAGACAAATGAATTATTAGCGAATTTCCGTAGGAAGATGAATTATTGCAGTGCCTCTAATGGTAAGACCTAAGGTCGGGGGTAGTAAATGAGCACCGATCATGGTCTTCAGAATACATTTCGGGTACATTAAAAACTTGATATGTATAATATGTAAAAACGTGTTCGCAACTTTAACTGCCGCATTTTACTTCCGTTTGGTCCAAATTTAGTACACACGTCGGATTTCTAAGGCGCTCGGAAGAGTTCGTTAGCAAAAAATTAAACACTTTTTTACCAGCAGCAAAACATTTTTAAGATTGTTCGTATTAGAAAACTTTTTGGTGTTTTATCTGAAAAATGTATTTAGGAAAAATATATTTATAATATAATATATAAATATAATATACAATATAATATATAAATTACCGTAAAAGTAGCCTACTCTGTATTCTTTACCTCGCGAAACTGTTTGTCCGCTACGAACGAAGCGAAGCAGTCCATAATCCGAGTCCGTAAGGTCAAACAACCTATCGGACCAAAGCAGTGCGTGAGCCGGGGTTGGAGGATGAGGTCTACTAATACATTTTGTACACGCAGGCAGTTACTCAGAGCCCTCGTGAGTTGCTCAATTTTGGAAATTCACCCAGCTGCGTGATCAAATTATATTAAGTATTGCAATAGTAGTATATTATAAACGTGTTTTTTTTTTTACAGGTAGAGTAAATGGTTAGGTCTTCTGCTTGTAGATTTTTATATTTTGTTTTCTAAACTGTACCAATATTGGTGAAACGAGATAAAAGATACCACAGATTGGTTACCACGGATAAAATATAGTGTGCACAGATGTATAACTTTAATAAGAAATGTGTAAAGCGTTTAAGACTCTAGCAAGCGTCAGTATTGCCAAGTTGAACGTATCTCCATAGAGAATAGATGGCGTCTCTTTCCCCCTCGTCTTTGCCATTTGACTTGACATCACTCCTCAGGTTAAAAAAATCCCATTGAATATAGAACTTTATGTTAATTTTTAGATTTAGGCTCTAAAACCTATTAACCTCGGGCTCTCGCGGCGTTCTAACAGACACGGTGTGCTAGGCCCTCTACCAAGAGAAATACGAGAGAAACAAAGGTGAATCATGATCCCAAATGCTCTTTAATATTCTTTCTTCAATCGATTCGTCAGTCATATTTTAATAATTTTTCCACAGAGGAAATGAAACATTTAAAGCTGTGTAAAATATTATGATAAAAGAATGTTGGTGCTTAGAATGGTTACAAGAAAATGTTATTTTAGTGTTCAAAACTTTCCATTTCTTGAAAGTGTGAACCAAATTAATTGTAAACAATAAAATGGTAATCAAATAATAATAATTGAAAGAAATTCGTTCAGTCCGCTTAAATGCTTTACTTTTATACAATTTCGATTTGATTATTACAATAAAATTTATACTTTAATGTCGTACAATGGCATATGTGCATTTTTGAAAATTAACTAATAATAATATAGTTTTAATTGAATATTTAAATAGTTTACTTTAAATACTATAAAATGAAATACTATAAAATTATGATCTTTCTAAAATTTAAATATATAACAAAAAACATGAAGAGTAATACTATAATTTTTATTTGAATAAAGTGTGTACATAACAAAAAGTATTAAAGCATGATTGACAATGCTTTAACGAACTGAGTAATGTTTGCCCATATGTTACACAGTGTAAACAAATTATATTTTATATTAACTATGTTTATTTCACTGTTACTAATTAAATGCTTAGTTGCTTCCTGTGGCAAATATACAAACTTCAACTCCCTCATACACACCAAGCAAGATATAAAACAAATAGATACTGTTCTAGTTAGTTATTAATGTATTACATTTTATGTTAATTTTTGTACAATCCGGTACTCTTTTTTGTGTATTTTCTAATTAAAATTGTTAAAATAATTAGTAACATTTAAGCTTATTTTACACTGCTTGGCGTCACGAAATGATACTGGCCATTTCATAAGATCAATAATTTTCCGCTTTCAACTGAAGGACTTTACTCAGTACACTGGAAACACAAGCAACTTTGCCTTGTTATTACATATAATTGTTTTGTTAAAGTTGTACCCGAGTTGTTACAATGTAGGGGTGTGAGCTGCACGGAAGTTAGTTTATCTCTGAAAGTATCCTACATTAACAAAATATAATGTTATGAATTGGTATGTTTACGAACTTTATTTGCTTGCAACTGATAGATTATTTGTCCGACCTGTTTTTCTCATTTTTTACTTTATATAATATTAAAGGCTGTATATAATACATTGTAGACTTAATAAAGTAGATTATAGTTAAAAGAAAAATTGGATTGTAAAAATTTTCTATTGATTTTGTAATTTTTGTGGTTTATTTGTCTTACTCGTTTTCTTTTTATAGTGATATATAACACTGCATAGTTACCTACATTTACATTTTATTCAAGACTAGCTACTTACCCATGCTTCGCTACGGGAAGTAAAATGGAAAAAGATGTAAATTTTTGTTATAATAGTACTATTGGAAAATTTCGGTAACTAAAGTTCAAGTTGCATAAACACGGATCCTTTTCGAAAACAGAAGTTCAGTGTGTTGTTCTGTGTGCAAATTGCCATTAAGATTGTTAGGCCGGAGCCTTTACAGTATACATAAAACCCCTGGAACTGACATATTTAAAGGTAGATTATTGGTTTTCTTAAGCCGAATTACAGTGTCGAAAAAAATAAAAAGCGTTAGTGATAGAGTTATGTTCTAAAAAACTAACTACCAGCCAGGGGTTTAGGCACAAGCCTTTACCCACCACCACCCATGGCGTTTCGATTTTATTAGCCAGGCTATTGGTATTTGCAAGCCAACTTGTTCAGAACTTTCAGAAATATTCCTTGAATTTGGTAAGAACTGCAGTAGAAAATAGTAAGTTCGGCTTAAGGGAAAAAGTTTATCTCTTTTAATTACTGAGATTTATAGTTTTATAAAACTTCCTTATGACCACGTTTTTTGTTCGCCCCTCTGGCTGCAGTATCACCAGACAGTCAGGAGAACTTACACGGGAACTGGCTACATATAACTGGCCGTTATACGTAATAGTAATTCCTTAATGTCTTGCTACGTTCAAAGATTGCCCTTGCGTTTTGTTTAACGTCGTGGTAAATCAGAAATTGACGGGAAAACTGAAGTCGTTTAAACTGGAAATTGTAGCCAGAAGGAATCAAAGGGATTTCAGGTGCAAAAACTGTTTCTCCTGCACCACAGCCTGTGAATATGGTTGCTTCAATCAAATTCCTATCTAAAGCTTTAACCTGCAGTCTGGTTCCGTTACAAAGTTTTGGAGGGATCAGATTGCCCAACAATATTATTGGAGTTCCAACTTTGAGGCAGAGATTGTGAGGTTGAATTCCTGACGGGTTTAAAGTCTGAAGGATCTCTACTTGGTAGTGAACAGCGTCCTCCAATTCAATCACAGAGTCTACAGACTGATATTTCACCAACTCTTAAGAAAGATGGTATAATATAGAATCATTAATGCTAGGATCTTTGGGGTTAAAATAGCTCTTTATTTAAGCCAACTAAGATTTACTTTGTGCAGTTTGTTCAAATCGAGGTGGGTATTTTCAGTCAAAGCGTTTAGGC
>JAGFPH010000099.1:80001-139846 GCA_018207615.1 Philaenus spumarius
CAGTTTGTTCAAATCGAGGTGGGTATTTTCAGTCAAAGCGTTTAGGCCTTTGAGTATTAAGTAACGATTATTTGGAATTTTACCTTACCTTATTCTTCAGGTAAATTACCATGCCCGTTTTGAAGAAGGACGTTTGAAAACTCCACTGTCCAATATAACCTTTGAGATGAACCCTAATGTTGACTCGAAGGGATAATATTTGGATCTTTGGCCAAAGACAGGATTATTTAATGCACGCTCTCACCTCATCAGCACGGGTTAACCGAGGAATGACAGGTAGTGAATGTCTGAAGTCTCCGGCTGAAAAGATAGGCATCCCCCTATTAAGCGTTTACTACTTCGGATGACCTGAAAAGTTCTAGTCAATGCTCTTACTTATCCCTCGTGAGCCATGGTGACCTCATCTCAAACAATCAATTACACTCCCTAAGTACATGTGCTGTATCACTCTGCTTTGAAATGTTGCACAAAGGAGTTTCGGTATGGTTGAAGTTGAGAGGAGGCTTTAAGGCCGAGTGAGCGGTCTTTCAACTGTCTAACAAAGTTGCCGCTACACCAGCGGAAGCTTCAGAAATTGCTATTTTATTTGCTTTCCTTGCGGTAGCAAGCAACATATTAATCAAATACGTTTTCCCTGTTCCACCTGGAGCATCCAAAAGAAAAGTTGCCCTGAATCTGAATCAACGCTTTTAATCACTTCAGATTAGACTTTACTTTGTTCATAGTTTAGCTTTATTACGTTTTTATTAACCGATTCAGAAAGCTGGACTATGTCGTAGGACATTTTTTTGAGGTACCAAAGAAGATTGACATTTACCAAGTTTGCATCATTAGACGGCGAGGGAAGCCATAGGTTTATCATTGAAAATATAGTCCGTTCTAGATGAATCAAGCATTATTTGTTGTAGATAAGGCCTCTGAGCCAACCTCAGTGGACTCTTTTTCCAGTTTTCTTTTTAAATTCTCTGTTAAACTGTCCATTTGTTTTTCCCTAAGCTTCAAAGGATCAGCCAGTTGGCAAAATCTAACAACACAGCAAACAGTTCTCAAATGTTTCTTGGACAGTCCGAGATTGCGGCCTCTTCCAGAGTGTGGTAACAGTGAACATCATCCTCCAATAACCCCAAAGCTTTGCAGGCAGACTGAAAAGTTGGGTAAACCACTCCTAACACCTTCTTGATGTCATCAAATCAAGTGGGCCCTCGTATCTCATGAGTCGCAAGTAGTAGCATTTGGCTTATTAGAATGTAAAGTGTAGACTCTGCGAAACACTTGGTCTACTTTCACTCCTGGATGGCCATGCTTCTTCGGCTGAACTTGTTATTTTTTCATACTTAATGGACTTTACTGTACAGACGACCTCTTGCAAAAGAATCAGATTTACAAAACTCAAAAAATGCCAGCAGTTAAGTTTTAGGTAGGTTCAGCTGCGTTATCATATGTAAAGTAAACTCTTCGGCCGTTCTTAATATGGACAGAAATATTCATGACTGGAGGGAACCTCTTCTGAATGGGGAAGCATAGGATTTTCCGAGCAGCTTCAGAACTACTAATATATCTGCTTCACACTTGAATATCTCATCCCACTCATTCTCTAACCCAAACGCTGCGCTGCTTGGTCACTGCCCTTATTTACGTACTTGCATATATTCTTTATGGACTTCACAGATTTGCACAGCTCCACGTTTATGTGAGCCATGATGGTACCGGACAGGACAGAGTTGTACGGAACTACCCACTGATTGTCAATTTTTACTCCGTTGATTTCAACAGTAAGTCCACCATCAATTGGGGAGAGCCTGCGATACGGGGGATAGCCATCATCTGCAGTCCGAGTATCCTTGGATAGAGGACGTGGACTTCTCTTGCTGCACGAACCACTGAGCATACAGGGCGAGTTTCTTTTCAGATTTCTTCATGGTCAGCGAATCACCGTATACATCACTAATATTGGTAGTCAGCATACCCTTTACAGCTTTTGAAACACTACGTTTCAACCCTAGAAGTGGCAATGAAAATTCGCCAGAATGGCAGGCCATTTTTTGAGTTTTGTAAGAATGTTTTAATTCTAAAAATATAGTAATTATATCACAATTAAAAAGTATTCAATAGCTTTTTGTAGAAAAGCATCCAAAGGAATTCATATATATGCAACGAAAATCGTATTGATGTAAAATTGTAAAAGTTATTAAAATTTGTGCAAGTTCAGAAAGCACACAATTTTCAGTAACGGAAAAAATCCAAATTTAAGGTTATATAAAAAGTAATAAACATTTTTTTTTCAAAATATACAAAAGTTTTGTAATTTTGTTCTTAGACGAAGTGTATAAAAATATATATCAATTAAATTGTTTTAAAGAAAACTGTAGTTTTTATGTTCCTACTACAAGACCGCTAACAAAATTAATCCTATTTTGAAACATTATTTAGGAATATATGCTTTATAGAAACATTTAATTTTATCATAACAAATTGTAAAGAATAAATCATAGTTCGGAACTGTATACTTGAAAACACGATATAACACAATTGTAAAAATTCATTTTACTTTGTTTCGTTAAATTTTAAACAACGTAACACAAACTCTCACTTATTCAAGGCATAGCCTACAGTTCCAGACTGCGCGCTGTGTAAATTTAATTGCCTAAGACGCTCGGCGCAATGGCGAAAGACCGTTTTTAAGTCTCTTGTTTTTTATACTTTTAGCGGCCGAAAAGACGTTGTTTTAACACAATTCGTATGCATTTAGTTTCTAGCGAATAAAACAAATGACTGGGTGTAATTTCATCCCTGTAGAATTTGTGATTTCGGCGTTTTCTATTTTGTATTCCGCTTAGAAGCAAATTTGTTCAAAATACCGTCTTATTTCACGACTAAAGTACGTTAGGGACTATCATGTCAAATTTAAAGTTAATCCGTTTTGTAGTTTTTTTTAGAAATAGCGATGAATGAGTGAGTGGTATTTGGCTTATATATGTATAGATTGTAGTTTATCTAACAAAATCGGTTAACACTTGGCTCATCTTCTACTCATCGTCCATTGATTTTACTTTCTCCCCCTATACCATAGTATATGGAGAAAGTATTGTATTCGTCAAAATTTTCGAGTTTGAGTTTTTGATGGAAATATCCGTTTTGGGTCCCCCTGAACCTAAAAAAGTGGTTTTCGGAGTGATGTCTGTTGGTGTGTCTGTGTGTGTGTCTGTGTGTCTGTGTGGATGTTATCAGACCTAGAGCCTAAACCAGTCGTCCGATTTTGATGAAATTTGGTATGGAGGTACCACGGTATCTCCAGGAGTTTTTTTCATTTTTGTGAATTTTTTATTTTTAAGGGTAATTTTCCCATAAAAAACCTTAAAATAACGGAAAATCAACTTTTCTCTAAAACGGCTCTAACGATTTTGATTAAAATTGTATAGTTTATTAGGGACCTAAAGTACTATAAAATGTAAAATTTTAATCAAAATCGTTCGAGCCGTTTTTGAGAAAAGTGGGTTTTTCCGTTATTTTATGGATTTTTATGGGAAAACAACTTTAATACAAAATCACCTCTCCTACCCCACCCTACAAGTCACCGTGAATCTGTTTAATAATTTAAATATGTTTGTGAGAAAGTATGTGCCAGTTCCTAGTACCGTTTATTTGTTTACCTAAATAACGTATTAAAATTTTGTAAAACACTCCAAGCCTAAGAACTAGACACATATAACACCGTCTGCTTTGCTTCCGCCTTCTTAATCTCTTATAAAGTGCTCTTTGGTATTTTTAATCGACGGAGAATCTGATGACGATACTTCACTTTCATTTGGGGCTTGCTTTCGGAGTATCCAGATAAATTAACAACTCTTTAAACCTTCTCTGGTAAGTTTAATCTAACTTTACTTTCCATTGAGTAATAGTATTTTGGTATCAAATAATTATACAAAGTTTAAAAAAATAAAGTTACCTATCATAATTATCAAGCGTCTAAAGTTAATAAAGTAAAACTGAAAACTAATACAAAAATATTAATTTTATTTTTAAAGCATTACAAGTTTTAACCTTGTAAAATACTATAAAATATATGACAAATTGTATACTTTATTTTATATATTTTAATATAACCAACATGAATTCATAAAACCTGTCAAAGAAATTCGAAAGTATTCTACTCAGCTGTGCGAACGTGAGTACAACCTTTGTTGCTTTACATATTAAGCCTATGTGAAGATGTAGTAGTCTTTCATTATCAACGCCAACGTCCGGTCCAAAGAGATGTTTATTTATTCTATTCTGTAATCAAGTAATTCTGTAATCTACCACTGACACCAATACAGTATACACATTTGCATTGCGACTAAGAAACATCCAATATCGCAATATTTTCGTTGCTATCAATTATTAGTGTTTTGGTAAATGATCAAAATGTGTACACTCATAATGTACACTGACTATTAAAAACAGATTTGTAAGTAAATTTGTATTTTAATCCAACCTTTAGGCCAATTTATTATTATAATATTTTTATTTTCTTATGTTAAAACTGATTTAAACTTATATAATCTACAATATTATATTAATTAAAGTTATTTAATAAAAGCGCTGCTCTAAAAAATCTTCATCACACCAGTATTATTCATGTACGAACCTCAAACTTTTATTAAGTGCGAAATCTGAAACAAATTAAATAATGGTGTATGAATAAAAGATACATTGCCACACATTTGGCCCAGTTGAATAGGTGTAGTATTGTAGGTGATTACGATGGTGACAATTATTACTTCTAAATGATATTTTTTATCAGTTGAATGATAAATGAAGAATAAGAGTAGATGGTTTGCAAAATACAAGACTTTCTCCTAAACATAGGAAACTGGAAAGCAAAGTTAATTAATTAATAACATAATCTGTAGTCGAAACCAAGGTTACAATCTTGTAAAGTTTCTAGTTTATACTTTTTTTCGAATTACAGACACAAACTCAAAAAGTTTTCATGAAAATCTGAGTGCAAAAATAATTACAAAACAATTTATCGACGGGTGAGGAACGGTTTTAAGTAAATATGTTCACATAATAATTGTCCTACATTTTTTAGAACTTGAATATCCAAAAGAGTCCACATGGATTTGAAATGTTTATGAGTTGAATAAGAAGAGAATTGGTTTAACACTTAAACTTTAAAAACGTTTTCGACGCACCATGAAGTACAACGAAGACGTAGCATCTTATAAATTAGATCTGGTCATGTGAGTGCTCCAGTAAATAAAAAGTATTTACTAAATCAAGAACATGATAAGCAAATAAGTACCTTTATGACTTGGAAATTTACATTCAAAGCATATAGTATACTATAGGTCCTAAAAGTATAAGATACTGAGTAGGTATACATTGTTAGATTTTCTTACTTCATTAAAATTTTTAATAAAATTTACAACAATAATTTCGTTTTGTTTTACTCATTTGTTCTGCGTGTGGACGTCCGATATAAAATGAATTACCCTACATGTGTAGTAGAACCATGTCTCTGTGCAAAAATATACAGTGGACCAAAGAATGATATTCCTTCCCGAATAATGTAATAGGTAACATATTTTTAAATGTATTTGATTTAAGTAATAGTAACTAACTTTCAATGAGGTGTTGTGAAACATTAACGTAAAACTAAGACATCCAGCTTATCATAGTGGGTCCATGTAAACAAGGGGCGTAAGGAACACTAGCTAATGGTTAGCAAAACATTTCCAATGTATGTTTAGAGAAAAGGTTTCCCGATCAAGAAATAGAACTTTAATGGATTTCTGTGTTTGTGCATGAATTTCAAACATCCATTCCCTAAAGGGGTTAACGGTTTATTTATTCAGTTGTTCAGAAAAATTTGCAATAACCACAATTCTAAATAAACTTGTTTCGTACTTTATGTAAAAATATATAGAAAGGACAACGTAACTGTCGTATATATATTTAATTTAAATTCCTAAAAATTTTGATTAATTTCACTACTTGTGCCGGCCAATTTTTTGCGATTATCAAACAAAACACCTAAGTTTTTGAAAAAGTCAACTCCATCAATGCTACTACAGACACACAGTTTACTTAATCAATTCCCACTTTAAGTATAAGGGCATAAATTAAATTAAATACTATGCTTACAGAAATGAATAGATACAAATAAATGCTGTGTGCAACAAACAATACTGTTTTATACAGTTTATATAGTGTCAAAACATTTCGTCTCACTGTTTTTTACGCGATTAAGGCCAAACGAGTAGTCCGATTTTCTTGAAATTTGGCACAAATATGTTAATTGAAGTTAGGAATAAATTACCTGTGTGTAGGGATTTTTGTAAAATGCAACTAATAGCAATATTATTATACACATTTTAAACTAGTCACAACTTATACTACTCTTACAGTGGGCTTTTTAAACAAATTGTAGTACAACATAAACAATCTAAAGAAACAAATTCAAAACTGATAGGTACTATGAACCAAATAAAACGGAGTTAAGGTGCATTAAAAAATTTAGTTTAGTCAAAATTATAAAAATAAGTATTAAATAACTATTATAAGTACGAAATCTCTTATTTTACAAATCTTTATTCAAATTTGTTATAAGCTAAAGTCTTAAAACCGCAATTAAAACCTTTGTTTTAGGTGTAGGCCTATTACCAATTTTATATCGACCGTTTATTTATCCATATTTTTATCCATCAAAAATATTTTTATTTCTCAGCATGGTCAAATGCGTTGATAAGCATTACCTAAATTATCATTCCTTTCAAGATAAAGTTTTACAACAGAGGAGATATTACAAGTCAATGTGCCACAAGCAGAAATGTTTCAACCTGAACTAACAGCAGAAAAGTAAAAACAGAAGAGTACAACATGTTCCACAAAGGCAAAACTTGTATTTAAAATAAATATGTGTGAAACATTCGGCAAACATTATACACCGTTTGTGGTCGGGTGAAAAATAACCTACGAAGACATAATTTCTTTTTACATACTTCGATATCGGTTATAGCAAGAAATATTAAACAATGTTGTCTTGGTATTTCTTTCTTTATAGAAAACTATTTTTTTTAATATCATGATTTTCAGTATTTTATTAAATATATTTTGCATTAAAAATAAATGTATTTATCAGTAGTAACCCTCCAAAAATAAATAAAATTTACTAAGTATCGATTTTAGAAGCATTATTATTTTTGCAGAATAATCCTTAGGATCCAGGCACACGACTTATGTTATTTTTCAATGAGGGGTGACGACTGGAAAGTTAAGCTACCATACTATTTTCCGAATTTTTTTATCAAGTTTTCTAATCAAGCTAGAAATCAAATTTTAAGACTTACCGTATTCAAAAACGTATCCAAAAATTTTATAATTGATTTACTTTTCCATAAATCCACATTACTTGTAGGTATATAATTAATTTATAACCGGCCTGAATTTACAGGTTAATATTTATAAATGTTTAACTTAGGAAACTGTTAAGCATTATAATACCTTTTTTTATCTTTTAATAGAAACAACATATAAGGAATTGGGTCAAACACCCCCTGGAGACACGTGGTGAAAACACAGACCACCACTTATGAACACATTTAATGGGAAGTAAATTAATCTTAACTTATTGTCCATACACCGTATTGAGTGTGTTTTATTCCGTAACTGTAATTCAAAGTTGTTACTTTTACAACTTTTAAAGAACAATATTTTAAACACTAGTAAGCCCCCGTGAAAAATCACAGGCAGATAAATATAACCATCAAAAATATATCATATAAAAAATACTATTTAAAAACAACGGACTTTGTGCATAATCGCTTATTTTTCTTAAGATTGATCATTGTTTGGTTAAACTTCATATCGAGTTTGAACTCAATCAGTTAAACCGTTCTCTAGATATTAATTATTTAGTAAAAGAAACAAAATGGCGGATATTTGGAAAATGAAGCGTTTTTCGAAAAAAATATTATTCTTGATTTTCTATTTATTTTGACCCATAAAACCATTTCCTGAAGTTTTTAACACTAACTTTGTTCAACCCTGTATATACGATTAAAACTTACAGTACTTATAGAGCCATGTATTTAGGGCGACATTTTTAAATGTAAAAAAACAAATTATTTGCCACATAGTAAATTTAGCACTTACCAGACAAACTAAGCGAAAAATAATAGAAAGCTTGAATGGAGGTAGAACTTTAACACATGACAAAAAAGAACTATTATTGAAGTGAAGAAAACGCTATTTTAATTAAATTTAAGGGTAAAGTAAAGTACTATATAAACGACGTGTTTACAAAATAACGATCTTTGTACAGGTTGTTTTGATAGCCACCCTTCTGTTTATGGAGTGTTGATTTATTGAAAAAATTAATTTACCATAAGATTTTTAATATATTAAGACCTTTACAATGATGTAAACGAGTGCTTACTTGACTATATATTTTTTATAATTACAAAATAAAATATGAACTTTTGATATCTTATTTTAAAGTTACAGTCAAGCCCAAACGCATTGTTAAGTCCACCTTTGGACAGAAATAGCAACACAAATTGATGCCGTAAGTTATGTAATGTTTATTCAAGGCAAGCATTAATAACATTACATACCCGCTAACGAGAACTTTAAAATACTTGCCCACTCTTATCCTAGTTGCCTTGTAGCTGTGGATAAAAGGTAGGCTATTCTACACAGATGTTGTTACTGGAATAAGAATAGTGTATCGCTTTTGAGCAAAAAACAACCAAGTATTGCCAATTTGAACTGCTACTTCTTAACGTTTGAGATGGCAACACTTCTCGGTTATGGAAAATGTTTGCTCTGTGTATACTGTTGCCTGTTTATTTACAAATATTTGTGTTAACATTTCTTAGTATGGCAGTAGGTTCTATGTAATATCATCTACTTACTCTGCGTGCGTCCGTCTAGACTCCAAACAGCCACAATGCTATATAAATATTTAGGTTGGGGTTGATTGCAGGGGTCCCAAGGCCTAATGAACGAATCTTCTCCTAAAAACCCTCCCTAGTTTTGTTTTATTTTTTTCCCCCTGGTGTGTTTAAAAAATGCACTACGCACTTCCAGACTCCCTGGAACCTGGCCGTGCACGCAATACTTAAGGATGTTAAATCCAGAGGATTACCCACTAAAAAAAAAAACAGTCTCTCCTTCTGAGCACTAGCCTGAAACCGTTTGCACTTTACTTCGGACAAGGCTGCTTTTTTCACTGTTTAACAGCACCTCGGATTTTTTCTCCCAAGCTAGTTGCCTAAGTAAAAGGTCAGCTTTTTTTCTCCGGTGTAGATTCGCTTAAAGAATTCGATAATCTTTGTAGTTTTCGTGCCCTGTTCAATGCCTCTCTAAATGAGTCGCACTTCCCTTGTTACTGAATTATGTTTTATCTTTTGTCTTAGCTCCTGATACTAAAAGTTTCCGGCTCTGGTTTGGCCAATAGCTCTAATCTCTGCTCCCGAATATTTCGGCTCAGCCTGTTTGCTAATATCACCGAACAATCCGCGTACGTTCTATCTTCAGCCTGTCCTAAAGTACAGCTCCGCTGTCCGCTCTAGGCTTAAAGCTTCAGTTCTTTTTTCTGGTCCTTTGACTAGAAGCAGTTTCACTCTTACAAAGAGTGGTAGTTACTGGCTTACCCTCTACCTTGTTGTTTCTACTACCCTTTTTTGAACCAAGGTCCATTTCCCGCTGGACTTGAAACATTTCTCTTTGTTTTTTTTTTTTTGCGGTAGATTTAGAGGAATTTTCTCCAGTTCCTCTGACTGCGTCTCCTTTTAATCTTGGATACTTTCAGCAACTGTCCAGGAGCTGCTCAGGTGTTCAATCACTTCAATTGACTATACAAGAAGACCCCTCTTAACGTCTACACTAATATTCTTCTGCCAATCTATTGCTCTCTTCATCGTTTTGAGAACATCCTTGCATATATTATGTTCTGATTCGGCTTTCCTTAATTTGGCAATGTGATCTTTAATTGGAGAGAGTTGCAGGTTGTTTGCTGTTGTATTCATATTCTCTGTCCGAAATATGTGTAAAATCTATAGAGAAGCTTCTCTGTCTTTGACTGTTCACGCATTTATTCTCCAGGCCTATTAAAGATGTTCTTTGCAGAACTTTAGACTTCTTGAAAGGGTTTTCAACTTCCACTTCTAAAATTGTCGCATGTTTTGGGTTCAAGTTTGCCACCCGTTTAGGGTAGAGTGTGATCGGTCGCCTCCACAATCCTTGTAACCAATACTGGCCACCAAGGTTTGCACCCGATCGGAACTGAGGTAGAACCACTCCCCTCAAGTGGCTTATCTACATCTTTATAATTTACTAAGTTGAAGAAAATAATAGAATAATGGTGAAAAGACCCTTAGCACTCGAATACTCTAATAGTATCGGGGTCGGAAGAAATTGGTCAAGAGAGACCTTTTAATCAAGAGAGTCCAAGATAGGTAAGAGAAAATAAATAGGGATCTAATTACAGACAAGATGAAGAAAGGTTGGCTCCAGCATGGCACTTCGGGAATGTACTCACAATGTGTGATTCTTGAGGAATGCCTGAAAGCCCCTCCCTGGTAATGAACCTGGAGAAGCAAGCAAGTATAAGGGATTTAAAAGCCAATATATTAAAAATATATGATTTTATGTTTTATTTGTTTTAAATGTGAGTACGCATTTTTAAAATGTATGTAATGAAATATACATAATAAATGGATTCGAAATAGAGTGACTATGGCAGAAAAATAGCCAAAAAGATTTGTCTTGGTGAAATGTAATTGTATAGTAAAATAACAAATACATGTATATATTGCAGTAAATTTTAGCATTTTAATATCGATTACACAAGATCGCCTTAAACATATAGTCAAAGATGAAGAGGCCTTATAAATAGCTCCAACATATAAACACAGTTCTGCACTTTATGACATGATGTGTGCTCTGATGTGCTTGGTCCCTCCCTTTTCGTTTCTTCCATCAATTTGCTCCCATTCCCGTCGTATAAGTGTATATACACCCCTGCAGCTACATACTTCAATTTAAGAAAAGAGTTGTAGTTTACAGAAAGTCAAGATCGACCTTTTTAAAATATATATATTACAGGAAATTCGGGAGATGAAATTAAAATTATAAAAATAGATAAATTCCTGTTCCTGTAAGCGAAATAAAATCAATAAGCTAACAAATTCAAATAAATTTTATATTTCTTTTGTTAGACTTAACTATGCAAAACGTTACCATACAGTGTCGTAAGCTTATAGACATATGAAATTGCATTTCCACTCACAATCGACATTATTACCGCTCCAATACATACCTTCCGTTCATATTTTGTTGGTATAATGACTGAAACGTATCTCCTTCACTTTGACTATCCAACAGCGAATAAAAGTAAATGATCCTCTTATGAGAATATTTCAAGGAACGAAACATAATAAATATTTAGGATTTATGTAGAGTGTATTCGTTCAGAAAGCATTGTAATCTGATAGTAAATATTGTTAATAATTGTCGATTTTCAAATTTAAGGAAAATTTTGTAAACTTTAATAGGAAGCGAATAATAACAAATATGAGTGCAAGTAAGATTCATTTGTTTTTATATGTACGCTACAAAAATTTAAAAAATTTCTGCTGCATGTTGTTGTCTACAAATCCAATTTTTAGAACTTAAAATTAATTCCATTTTTTACATTTTCCTTTATTTTTATGTTGACAAATTAATTTTATTTTTATGTTTCAATAGAATTAATGATTAGCGGTTTTTGTGCCAGGTAAAAAACCCTTAAATTTATTTCGTAATACTGTAGTAGAATAGAAAATATGAACAATAATGTTAAATGTTTTAACAAATGTCAATATAATATTAAATTATAGATTAATTTAATAACTTTCACCTCTGTATCTTTCGATGCAGCGTTAACAAGAAAAACTCATTTTTACAAAGATAAAACATGCATCAATACGGCATTTTAGAAATTAAAATTTTAATAAGCTATTAGGGAAATTTAAATAAGATTTTATACTTTCTAGGAGGTTTCGCGAATGTGTTCAGTTAGACATTGAAGTGGCAAAAGTTCTTTCTCAGAGAACCTCTAAAGACCAAAAGGGTCTTACCAAATTACTAAAATTCCAGACGTATACATTGTGATTTCGGAGATTTTGTGATTAGTAATGTATTTTATGTATAGTCCATGAATTGCAATAGTTAAGAAAATAGAAACGACACTATCCTACTGCTAGATAAATACTTCTGGTTGAAGGACAGTTAAAAAAAGCGCAGAATAATAAAAAAAATACAAGTTATATTTCACTAATAAACTATAAACATTGTTTTTAAACTTTAAAAATAAAATTCTTAAGCAAGTCAACTTTACATAATTAAATTTAACTAATTTGATAGTAAACATAAAATAAACAAGATCAACGTTTGTTAAAATTGCAAGTAACTAATTGGTTACCATAAAATCAATAAAACGTTAACGATTTCAACCATATAATAGAACATTTTATTACTAGTACTGAAAGTTTGCCCACAATAAATCGAGTAAGATTGAAAATTTAATTTTATAGTACGAATTACGATCAATAATACTTTTACCATAATCCAAATTCACAAAGATATAAAACAAAAATGTGAAAGCTTATTAACTGTAACAGTTTTGTAAAGAACATTGTATGGCTTTTTTTGTAAGTTTTGTAAACATAAAAGCCAAATGGGTATTTACACCCATCCAGATTAAAATAAACCACTGACAATACAAAGAACATTTAAACTAAGTACAAAATATATAAACTGCTTATTTATTTTTGTACAGAATGAATAAAACAAGCTTTTTAATGAATTTTGAAAAAGAAATAATACAAAGTGTTTAAACGTAACTTGGCTGAAATGTTTGAGTAGGTTAAATTCTTACAAATCTATCTGTTTAAATAGGTTGCCTTGTAGCGCGAAGGGGATGCCAATTACATTACGATTTTGTTTCAGTGTTTACGGGAAATGAAATTGACTAAAGCTGGCCCACCCACTTAAAAGCAGGCGGAAAAGGGGCGCTTCAAAAAAAAAACAATGAAAATAAGGAAAATACTTGTAAATACTAATGTGGTTCGACTGGTACTATGTACGTAGAAGCATCGATTGAATATATACCATAGTTTGGATAGGTTCAAATAATTTGTACGAAAACCCGTTAATTTTACAAAATAGTTTTAAGACATTTAAAATTTCTTTTTTCATTAAAAAAAACAAAACGTTTTAAATGGTTCAACACCCAAGAGGAGCTTGAACTAAGACTTCCTCCAATTTTAAAATGTACAAGTAGAGCTTTGGTTTTGTGTACACTATTAAAAGGTTATTTATAAATAATACGTGTACTAAATCCACACATCATCTACATCTGTATTAATCTAAGGTATTTTACCTTAAAACGACCAATGGATAGAAATTCTATTAATGTATATTTATGTATATTTTTTATTCACTTTTAGAATCAGCTAGAAAAACATTAAGTGTGATTTTGAATCACCTTGTTTAACGTTAGTGTAATTAATAGAATTGATTTTTCTTCTGAACGTTCTCACTCCCTAGCTAGGTCAGGGCTGTCCGTCCAACTCGAGTAGCTATAAATAAAATTTCGGTTGTGAGGGCTCCATTAGTTGGACACAACTTTATTAGTGATTTCTTTGTTTGTTTGTAAAAAAAACGTATTTGTTTGTTTAGTTATTTTTATTTATAAATAAACGGTATCAGTTAACTGACACAAACTTTCTCCCAACTTACTGTAGTCAAAATAATATTGTTTTTAATCATTTTATTTACTACTTTTAAGAACAAAACAAAAAAATAATATTCTACCTACGTCAATCGAATAAAAAAAAATTATTGCCCCAAGCGGGATTCGATCGCGCGACCTTTGAATTACTGGCCATGCTCGCTACCGTGGTGCTACCCCGTGCGGCTGCCGCCGCGATGCTAGATTGACAACATAAACTTGTTTATTTTTAAACATTTCCCCATAATTATAAAACGCCTAAGTTTTGATAAAAGCGGGTGGTATCATTTTGTTTGGCATCTTAAGCACTATAAATACTGAAAATTTGATCAAAATCGTTAGAGTAGTTTTTGAGAAATTTGTATTTTTGTCGTTTTTATGGGTTTTTAGGGGTAAATTACCCTTAAAAATTAAAAATTCCAAAAAATGAAAAAACGCCTGGAGATATTAGGGTTTAGTACATACATACCAAATTTCATGAAAATCGGACCAATAGTGTCCTCTCTGGTCGTGTATACATACAGACAGACTGACAGACAGGCACCACTCTAAAAACACTTTTTTGGGTTCAGGGAGCACCAAAACCAAAAATTCCACTAATAATATTTTTGGGTTCAGGGAGCACCAACACAGATAATTGCACTAAACAATTTTTTGGGGTTCTGGGAGCACCAAAACAGATAATTCAACTGAAAATTCAAATTCGAACATTTTTACGAAAACTATACTACGTTAGGGTGGAGAAAGTAAAAAAATGAAATATACAAAAACATTAGTGGGGAGTGATAGCATTTTTATTAACTAGTGTATCAATATTAACATTAATATGTATTAATATTTATTTGTTTTGTTGGCGAACAAAGCAACTGAGTAAGTGACTTACCAGGAGAGGAACACCTATATTTTGACCTTATAACTTTCATGTTAGAAAAGCTGCTTTAGCAAACATAGGCCCAGCGTGCTACGTGCTTCCCAGCGTTGAGCCCATTATAAGCTTCGAGTTTCGAAAGTTGGAGTAACGTTCTCCTGGGAGTAACTTAAGAAAGTCCATTTCTATTACAGTTCTTCCCTGGTAGAGAAGATCTGACTGCAAATCACACAACTCCAGTTGAAGGTCTGCTCTGCTTACGATCTCAACATAAATAATAGTAAGTGGCTGAATAACAACTGAAATTTTTCACTTTGTTGGCATATTTTCGCTGGCCACAATAAATGTCGATATTGGAAAGCCCTGTATATACTCTTGGTCAGTAAGGCTCAACACATATTTGCAGTTATTATATAGTGTGTTTTTTTTGTTGTTTTTTTTATGATTGTGTTAAACTGATGGACCCAGTCAGCTGTGAAATTTAATTATTTGTCATAGCAACTGCAACTAAATATGCACCAGCAACATCTCATACACCCGTAAGATACTGTTGTATAAAATTGCCTTAAGTTACACACACACAGGTGAGTTCAAATTATCCATCATTTTAAGATTTCTTTCAAACAGGTTCAGATATTTATAGGATTACCCAAACATTTGTACAAACATACAATTAAAGTTGACTTCTTTATAATATTACTACCTGGCCCAATCCGGCTATGCACGGAGAGACAAATCAAAGTTAAATATGGGGATTTATGAATTTTCATTACCTCCCAAATTAAAAGAAAAATATTCTTGCAATCAAATTAAGTAATGTGTTATGAAGATATACTATTACAGAGAATAATAAAAACTTAAATGTGATCTATTTTTTATAATTTTTCAAACGCTTAAATGTAATAGTTGTAAACTTGAATGGTAAATAGTTATCAGTTACATTAAGATTCATATTGATTGTGCTGGGATATTAAACAGCAATTTAAGTTTCATTAAAAAAAAACAATAATTACTAGTAGATTGTTTTTCTAGCTGTTTAAGAAACCAAATAAGTCAGTTTAAGGAAAGATGTTTATTTTTCAGAACGGATTCAATCTTGTTTTCCCAGAACTATAGGAAGTACGTGGGACTGCATATATCCACTTTAGCTTTCTACGCCTTCAAGTACACAGTCTACAGTATTATTGTTTGAATAGATTCATTTCCATCCTTCTTTTACTGTATAACGACATACTAACAGCCCCGATATACTGACTACTTGTACGAGGCAACTTGACGTGTGGGTTTGAGAAAGAAATATATTTAGTTAAAGTTAAACAATTTTTTCTAATTCAATAAAAGATTGACAAGAAATTAATTTGGAATTTTGAAATAAGTAGTACTTACTTTTAATTATGGATTGAATAATATGTTACAAGATTTCCAAATGATTTAAAAATTTCAAAATATGCTTCACATTAGGAAGCCAATTGAAACACTAATTATGAGAATGATAATATCAATAATGACCTAAAGTAATAAATACTATTGTTAATATACTCTTACGCTATGTAAATCGGCAAAGACTCGTCAGCTATACTTCGTTTTAGTAACTTTTACACCCCCCCCCCCCTAAAATTTCGAATTTTTAGAAAACCTTTCATAACAAGTACCTAGGGCCCTAGAGGAAGCTACATACCAATTTTCATTCCAATCCGTTTGGTTGTTTTTGAGATTTCGTGATGAGTGAGTCAGTGAGTGGTTTTTGGATTATATATATATATATATATATATAGATTGTCGAAAAGTTAATTAAGTTACACACATTAGGTATGTACAAAAAATACTCATAGAATCTAACATATTTTATGATTGGAATTTGAATGATTAAAAAAAAGTAAATGTGTGCGGTCGTAGGACCTCCGTCAGGAACGAAGTACATCACGCCTTTTCTTCAACTCTTTTACCAGCCTTAACGGCAACACACACACATAATTTTAATCTTTCTTTTGCCGTTTATTATTAGTTAGTTTTTTATACAAATATTTACTATTTTCATACGTTCAGTGTTATTATAATAATGGTGTAGAATTAATTATAACATCAAAGATAAGATGGTAGACACAGTTCATTCATTGTAAATGCATTCAACTAGACTTAAAATTACTTTCTAGGCCTAACCTAAAATTATTGTATGTATGTTGCCTTTAAGGCAGGTAAAATAAATTAAATAGGCCTATATACACAATAATTTTATTTTAGGCCAAGACTGAATAACTCTAATAATTTATGTTTATTAAATGTATTTCAGTGCTTGACGATAATATCTGAAATACGCCGGACGGAACCGATCGTCTCTTAATGGACCAAAACACATGTTTCTTGAATGTATTTACCAATTGAAAATTTACCAATGCTATTTACCACATTGAAATACCAACGAATTTTATAACGCTTTTTCTTTTGAGTTTTCGCAATTTTATATTTGTCATTGCCATAGCAACCAATTAATAATAATTTTTTTCGTTACGCATTACATTTTCTATGTGTTAACTCCTACCGCAACCCGCGTTACCAAAATACAATATAACTTACTTCTACAATTACACACAAAAATATAATCAATACACTGCAACACTTTTGTCTTCAGCGACATGACGAACCAAAACTGAGACCGTATTATTTACCTTAACTATTTACTTTACAACTAACTACAGTTTGACCCAACATTATCAGTCCTGTACTTCTCCAATTACAATCTTTTTACAAGTAATAATCAATTAATTGTTCAACTTAAATTACCAATTTATCGATCGTTATACATTAATTTATACTGTTTGGATATTGGTAAAAAGTTATTTACATCCGAAATAGTTACTAGCCATTGTTTAAGTTTTTTACATTATATACTGCTTTTATTTTCGATGGTAGTTTTGTGAACCAAGGGATACAAAATATTTTCTGATTTACTTTAAAAATAATGACAAGAATTTTATT
This sequence comes from Philaenus spumarius, assembly GCA_018207615.1. Taxonomy (NCBI): domain Eukaryota; kingdom Metazoa; phylum Arthropoda; class Insecta; order Hemiptera; family Aphrophoridae; genus Philaenus; species Philaenus spumarius. The sequence continues at coordinate 97,608 of JAGFPH010000099.1, forward strand.
TATTTACTTGACTGTGCATGTTGTTCTGATGTGAAATGCAGTTATTCAGATCCACTATTAAATATGTTGTATAAATAACAGAAAGGTTATTTATGTGAAGGTAGAAATGTAATTGATTATACAACGAAAAGGATGGATAAATATGTAATTTCATTCGGGGGGAGCGAGGTAGTAAAGTTTTAAATTACAACACAGCTGCGCAGGTTCAAATCTAGTTTCTGGCGTTCGGCTTTCATGCATTACGCAACTCTCCGACTTTTTTAGTCCAACAGACATAAAGTAAAGATTTTAAGCCAAAAATTGTGATAGATTTATTCTAACAAAGTTATTTTGGTTGACCTTTAACTTGTTTATACAATTGTTAAGGAACTCCTTAACTGTCTAAAAATGTTTAGATTGAAGGAAAGCGAAATGGAGCGATGCCATTATAAGCGATGGAGCAGAGGTAAAATAAAAGACCAACATTTTCATACAGGTTACTTCTACTTAGATTGCTTTGTAACAGTATAAAGCAACTAAATACAGCAAAACATGCACTTAATAGACAATGATTATTACAATTCCAAGAATAACATACACGATGTTTTCAAACAAAATAATTTGGTTCTACTGTTGAAACGTATTAAATTACTTCCAAGAAATACAATTAAAGCATGAAATAATGCAACAGTAAGTTAAGGTTAACTTATTTTCTTTTAAGTGTGCCCATAACTCTCTAGGGAGTGTTTGGCCCACTTTCTGATATACTGGTTGTGTAAAAGATACAAAATTACTTCTTGGTCTACTGATTTCATAAACTCTCCAAAGAAAAACTAACAATAAAATAATTATTGTTTAGTGTTAACATTTAATTTTAATATAAAACCCAATGCTTTCACAAACAACACAAAATAAAAATACGCTTTTATAAAATCTATGAAATTTAAATAAAATTTCGTCATGGTTAAACAAAAAATAATCCTCTAGTGGGCTGAAACTTTATGTCTGTCTGTATTTTATTATTTTTAATTGCATCAAATATCAAATTTGTTACTTTAACGCACATACAATGCGGCAGGGGTAATTTTGTTAATTTGAATGACTTCCGTTACCTTATATCAATTTCTGCATGGATTAATTTATTATAAACTGAATAGAAAGTTAGTTAAGTTAAAATTGCACTCAAGATCAATTGAGCAACTTTTAAGAAGCCCGTATATTTATCATGTTTGAGTTTTAATGACATTAGATATTTTAATTCAAATATTTGAAACTTGATCATATTAAAATGCATACAATTTTAAATGTATCTGTGTGGTTGGTGTATCCAGTTACGCTTGGAGATTGTGGTAAATGACCCAGCAAAACATACAGATAATATATTATATGAGCTATTTGGTCTTGGGTATCTAGGCATGAATGCAAACACTTATACTATACAAATAAATCACAATTTATTTTAATTTAGTTTAGTTGGTGCTAGAGTGCATGTAATGCAAGAATACTGCTTGGCGTAAATAAAGTTAACATTAGAATATTTAAACTACTTCTTTCTGTGCTGCAACTGTGTAGGTTTATATCTTTGTCTACCTACCCAAATCACTTCCATAAATACTGTTACAAGAATTGCCTATATTTTTGGCCCTTTTATTTGTTATCATTCCAGTAGCTTTAAATCAATTTATTATATATGTTATATGATGTGGTTTTAACAATTTGTACAGCCCACGAGTTGAATGTAGAAAAAACAAATGTGGTCCAGTTTTCCTAGCTTTATTTCTTTTTTTCTTCATTTTTAATGGTGTAACTTTACCACAAATCTTAACCTTAAAACTTATTGATACAACTTTTACAATTAAACATTATATTGTTAATAACAAAGATGTTCTAAAGTATCAAACAAGTACATTTACCCTGGTAATGTAAACAATTACCTAAATTGCGAATAAGGTTAAAACAATATCAAGTAAATTTCTACTCGTCAAACATTATACATATTATATAAAGAGTAGATTATCTATCTATGACAATTATTTTACTTTATGTTACGAACATTGAATTCAGTTATAGGTAAGTTTCAACTAAAACCCCTTTACTTTATAGGTTTAACACTAACAGACAAAATTACAAAGGTAGTCAGTCATTTTATACCCAACTGAGGATCCAGTCACCAATGTCTAAATTAATTTTTATTCGTTGTCATAGCAATTTAATTCTATATGTATGCATAACAACTCTTACATTTTTTTGGTGATACTAAAAGTAAATTTTCTAGAAAATTAACTAAACTAATCAGTAAAATCTAAATTTTCCACTGGTAAAAGATTTTTCTAGTAGTTTGAGTAATTTCTGAGTCCATCCCGAACATTCGCACAAACATACAAAGTTTACCTTATTATATAGGCCTGCATTATGTAAGCATTTTCATTTTAAGTTATTATAAAGTTCATATTTTACATTTAAATCATTGAAAACTTAACTTTTTGTGTGTAATTATTAATCGTAATATTATTAACATTCTACTTGACTATTCAAAATAAATACCCAACTGTTTAGTTAACAAACTAATTGAGTTGGCTAAAAACATTGCTTTATAGAAATTATGCAAGTAATTTTTAAAATTACCAGAAAAATCCTCTAACAAAAAACAAAAACATAACAAAAGAAAATAACAAAATTGAGTTTGTTAATTATGGTAACATTCATTTGCTTTAAACTATTTTTTAAACACATTGAAACGCCTCCAGATATAAATAGAACATTTTTAATATATCTTGTAAATACCTCATATGAATAAAATTTTTATTTTCATTTGCTTTATCGAAATATCATCTTTAAATATATAATTGTTCTGTACGTGTATATATCACTGAACTCCTCCTAAACGGCTGGACCAATTTTGATGAAATTTTGTCTGTGGGTTTGAGTCGGTACCTGGATGGTTTAGATTCACAATTGGACCCGGATTGAAATGGGGTTGCTACCACCCCTAAACAATAAATATAAATCAAACGAACTTCCTACAAGCTATAAAGCTAAAATGATGTAATATATAATATTATTTTTAAGGGATATACACAACTCCTTACAATTTTATTACTTAAGTCAAAGGAATGAAATGGAATAACTACTCTTAAAATTAAATAATAATCCATTTATTTTTCTATATTTTCAAAAAACTACTCAAATAACTTTCCTAAAATTTCACAATTTACACAATAATACAAGGATTTTTTTAGAGAATGTGGTCACTGTAAACAGAATAAATGGGGTAGCTATCCATATACAATAAAAATAAGTTTCACTAAATTCCTACAAACTATAAATCTAAAATTATTAATTAATATTCTTAATTGATATAAAACACATTTTCAATTCGATTTCTTAAGTCAAAGTTATGAAATGGAATAAATACCCTTAAAAATAAAAAATTATCCACTTACTTTTTTCTATATTCTCAAAAACTACTCAAATTGTTTTACTAAAATTTCACAATTTACACATATTAGTACCGAGACTTTTTTTAGAGAATGTGGTCACTACAAATAAAATAAATGGGGTAGCTATCCATGTGCAATAAAAAGAAGTTGCACTAAATTCCTACAAACTATAAATCTAAAATTATTTAATATTCTTAATTGATATACAAAACATTTTAAATTCGATTACTTAAGTCAAAGGGATGAAATTATATAACCACCCTTAAAATTAAATCAAGCAACAGCGCAGCATTGCCAGGTCCACAAGTAATAAATAATACATTAGTGCACAGTTTTTATGGGACTTCCTATAGTTCATAAAGTATTTATCATGACCTTTAACTCAATTTTCTCAATGAACTTATAATCACGAAAGACAAACATCTCAACCCTAAGAGAACCATCCTACAGTATTTACAATCAAAAAGATAATACAAGCAATCACCAACACTTAAAAATAAGCAATACACAACGTTTCTAGACAGAGCTTATTGCAGATACGGTGCTATTCGAACCTATAAAACTTTTGGAACAGACTAAAGTCTACTTTAGTACTAATACCATTGACTATGCTGTTGAATACTTAATTCAATTATTGAACAGTCGTGGAAAGTACAAAATTTGTGTGTCCATAGTCAACAACAACAAATCCCAAAACAGTAAATCATGGTTGGTGGTTTTATATATAAATTTAGGCTAGAAAAAAATACAAACTCTGTATCTGTTAACTATTAAAACATGCACAGTAATATTAACACCATCGGTAGAAATCTGTAAACTTAAATATTTGACATATATTCGGCTACAGCACAGCATCTGCGGCCGTTTTTATGGCAGCCAACCAAATTTTCTATCAATGCATATGTGGTTAAGGTTGCACGCCTTAAATGGAAAACGTGACCATTCTATAATCACGTATGTGTCTGTCTACACATTAAAATTTCTCAAACACGGATAAAGGTATAAAACTGAATTTAGACATACAATGGTCAAAACTTAAAACACATTTTAATTAAACAATTTGGGGGTGAACTAGTAACTCCTTACACTAGTCCTAGCCACCAATGTATAATTTGTACTCACCATGGGTGTTATTATTGTTTAAACGATTCGTTTGGTTTTTAAAGGGAAATACGGAATCCTTTGCACATAAGTCAAACTCAAATTATTCAGTTTATTTTTATATCTATTTACTGGTTCCAATACTACCTCAGTTGTAACCAACAACGATGTCCTAAACCACTAACTATATCACACGTTATGCACAGTACCAACAATTTAAAAAATGCGATAAAATCTATTTTTGATGAAAGAAATAGCTAACATAATTTTTACAGTTAGCTTCATTCTCATCAACGATATTATCTAACTTTAAATCAAATTTCTAATGCGTCTTGAACCTACTAACCCAACGAACTATAGCTGACGAGTCTTTGCCGGTTTACATAGCATAAGAGTATATTAACAATGTAAACACTTAAGGTCATTATTGGTATTGTCATTCTCTTAATTAGTGTTTCAATTGGCTTCCTAATGTGAAACATATTTTGAAACTTTAAAATCGTTTGGAAATCTTGTAACATAAATACTATTCAATCCACAATTAAAAGTTAGTACTACTTGTTTCAAAATTCCAAATTAATTTCTTGTCAATCTTTTATTGAATTAGAAAACAAATATTTAACTTTAACTAAATACACTTATTTCTCAAACCAACACGTACACGTTTCCTCAGTACGTAGTCAGTATATCGGGGTTGTCAGAATGTCGTTATACAGTAAAAGAAGGATGGAAGTGAATCTATTCAAACGATAATACTGTCGACTGTATACTTGAAGGCGTAGAAAGCTAAAGTGGATATGCAGTCCCACGTACTTCCTATAGTTCTGGGAAAACAAGATTGAATCCATTCGTTCTGAAAAATAAACATCTTCACTTAAACTGACTTATTTGGTTTCTCAAACAGCTACTTTCATAGAAAAACAATCTACTAGTAATTATTGCTTTTTTAATGAAACTTGATTGCTGTTTAATACCCCAGCACAATCAATAGAGATGAATCTCAATCTAACTGATAACTATTTACCATTCAAATTTACAACTAAAATCCTTCTTTGCACTTTCTAAAATCTAATAATTAAAGAGCTTTTACGTTTTAGAATCATTACTATAGCATAATAAATACATCATTTTGGCAATAATACATAATTTGTGCTTATGAACATGCAGAAAAAAGGCTTATATTTAAGCGTTTGATAAATTATAAGAAAATAGATCACATTTAAGTTGTTAATATTCTTCGTAATTGTATATCTTCCTAACACATTACTAAATTTAAATGCGACAATATTTTCCTTTTAATTTGTGAGGTAATGAAAACTCATAAATCTCCATTAAAATAATAAGTAAAAATAGGTAGTTTTAAACTGTAGATTTTTAGGCAAGTATCAAAAAGATCTAAGATACCTAATTTTAATGTTTAATCGTATGCTATTGTAATTATTATGTTAACATTCAATCAAACAATTTAAGCATTAGCACGAGAAAACCTTCTTTGAAATCATTTTCGTCAGTTTCAATGACATAAAGGTTAAAAAAATAAACACAATTAGTAAATAATAATAATATATTTCAAAAATTACACTAACTGCAACTGATTTTTGTCTTTTGAGTTTTATATATAACCTTTTTATTTTTACTTGCAATTCTTATCCTATTCTAAATTTTTCAATTACTTGTTTTGATACATTCCCATAAAAGTTTTAAATTATTTATTACTTATTATTTTTATTATTATTTATTGTTTTGATATATGATTCAACGCATTTTAATACAAAATTACAATCATTTAAATTTTTGTAATCAATAAGAAAATTTGAAATAATCTTATTTTGAATTTAATTTCCATTGCTCTGCCGACCTTTAATGTTGATTTTAAAGGTGTAATCTCGAATTTCCATACCACAGCTCTTCCTTCAAATCAGTATGTAACTTTGGGGTAGTATGCGGGTAGTATGTGCTTTTGCGGTAGGAAAGGAAGGAAGTTATTGGAGGAAATGCAAATGGCGGAAACATGCTCATCAAGGCACAAGCCATTTAATATTTGTACTGTGTTTATTAATTGAAGCTGTCTATAAGTCTCTACTGGTTAAACTATACAGTAAATGAGCCTATATTCAGATGTATACATTCAAAAAGTATAACTTATTTAAATACATTTGACAAACTAATTTACTGTATTTAAAACCTTAATGACCTGAGAGTTCAAAGAAAACTACTAAATATTTAATCAAATTTATATCCTTAGCCGAATAAATTTGGAGTAATTTTCTTACAGCTCGTTCGTTCGAAAATGTAAATTATATCTTAAATCAGATTTAGTAAAAAGATTTAAAACTAACGTATAATAATGATAAATTAATGATGTATAAACAATTTAAATTTACAAAACAATAAGATTCATTACTAGAATACAAAGAGTTAATGATTGCTTATTTTATAAAAAAATAAACTAGAAATTGTTGGTTTAAATTGTGCACATTATCAGCGTTGTGGTTGAATGTTTAATTTATGATGTTGCTGCTTTTTAGAATTGTTAATTGTTTTTTGTTGTTTTAAATGTACTGACTCACCCAGTTGATATTATTATATAAAAGCTCTTTATTTATAAACAAGTAATACACACTGACTGTTGAGTGAGTATATTATAATATAAGTGTTTTTATTCTTGATAAAACTTGTTTAAAAATGGTTTACATCAAGTACAATATTGATTGGATAGGTATACACTTGATTAATATATATATTTTTTTGTAAGGAGAAATAAGTTATCAATAATTGAAAATGGACATGATTTATACGTTTATGTTGTTGATTATTTAATGATGTGGATATTTACATTACAAAGTTATTCATTATCATACAACGTTATAAAAATACAATTTTTTGAAAGAAACACTGTATAAATGAGACTATGATAAATCTCTTTATGTAAAACTTCGTATCGTTACAAGTGGTTACTTCACTGCATGGAAAGACAAGTTTGTTATTTACAAACTGTATTTTCGATAATTCCAAAACGTTCTGAAGAAATAATAAATATAACCTAAATTGTTCTTGTTTTTTCTGTTCTATGTATAAAACCATGAGCTGTTTTCTACTGGACCTTTGGTTGATACAAGAATAAGAATTACAATTGTATAATTGTACAATAAGAATACAAAATAAGAATTATTTCAAATGCTTTACTATATTGTATACATTTTATACTGCCAAAATGAGAACTTGTATTGAGTTCGTCAAATTCCATGAAAGTAAAATGTAAAATCCCGTTAAGCAATTTATTTGAAAATTTGTATCTGAATTTAAATTTACTCTCAGAACAGAATGGAAATTAAACAACTTTTTCAAGTTCTCATTTTCTATCATAAAAATATTACCACTGGATTCATGTAACGTGTAAAATATTATAATTTATTTCAAAGTTAAAAATTACGTATGCAGAAATATTTGCCTGATACTTCGTTTATTTCCAAGTTGCGATTAATGTTACCTGGATGTCTGATTTTGTTTAAATAAATTCCGTATCACATGTAGTACATTATAGCATCTTTAATGTTACGTTCTAATTATTTCGGTGGAGTGTAAAAATCTGAAATGTAACTTATCTTAACAGTGTACTTGCTTCATGTATCCTACGTTTAAAAATCAAGGCTAAAATTGATTGTCTAAGTACCGGTACTATGTATAAAGAATATTATTTTATTTTCCAACTAAACTATCAATTAAATCATATCCTTACGTTCCTGTCAAACTTCATCTTTTCAAATTGTTATGTAACATATTTTTTTACTATAAAGATGAAACTAATTATATTTATATTTTGAATGTTACAGTCACATACATTCACATGTTGTGAAAACAGACTTAGATAACACAATAAATCCTAAAATAAATGCACTTAATGGCTAAGTTTCAATGCATTCATATATTTAGTAATTGAAATTTCAATAATATATGAATTTCTTGTATTTAAATATCGGTGCATATGAGTTTGAATTCATTGTGATTTTATTCACTATAATATTTCTATAGAAACCAGTTTCTAATAAGGTTTATACTTAATTATTTACATCGTTGTCATAGGAACTTATAAATGAATACTGACAGTAAAGATTTATGCTTTTACATTTGACTTCATCTTACACTACTACAACAAAGGAAAATTCTTACTGATTCTTACTTCTTACTGAACTATAATGAAAACTGCTTCAAAATTTTTTACATGCAAATAAATATTTTTATTTTGTTTACAATTGCGTCATATTTTAAATTATTAACATACATTGTGTTACAATTCTAATATTTCCCTAACTCTGTAAATAAAATAAGAACGAAATTAAAAATACGTATTGGAGCGAGAGAGATAGAAGTCAAATTGGAATGTCATTCATTTAGTTAATCCGTCATACACGCCCGACACCTAGCGACAATTATGCGCAACACTAAATACTACAACGAAAAGGTACAATCAAATCAAGGTCTCTAGAGACCTTGCAATCAAATCACGACTTTCAACTCGAATTCATTAAAATAAAATTACAAAACGAATCTGTAGACCTACATTTCCTACATCAAAAATATTCAAAACTAAATTCTGCATCCAGGAAAGCTAGAATAACAACATAAAACCAAGTCAATCGACAAAGATTTACGTTAAAATGCAAGGAGAAACTAGGCCTATCTAATTACAAATCGAAGAGAAGTTGGCAGAATAAATCCGATTACAAGAAAAATACATTCTTATTAGAAAATTAAACCAGACCTACGAAAAGAACCAATTTTTTACATCTCAAATGTCTTTGGTCTAAATCTAAAATAAACGCCGATAAGCTATTATAAATATAAAACCGAAGCCTCGAACGACAAAATTTAATCGTAAGCGGATATTTCATTTATGTAAGCTCCTCCCACGAAACGCTGTGATTGGTCCACGTAATTCTTGCCACCAAATGAAAAAATACGAAGAATAAGATATATACATTCTAGAAATTAGATAGCAATTATTGTAATAAGGAGTTATTTAAGTGTTTTCTATAATTTAACTGTTTAAAATCCTATTAAATTTCATTGTAAAACATTGTCATGTATCAAAACAAATCCACACAATTAAATAAAGACACAATTAAAATAAATCACACTTCACGACTCCCAAACACCTATTACATTAACAAACCCAAATCCCAAGAAGATATGAAGATTCATCAGGCGTTATTATCCATTTCCTGGAAAGGTAGAGAAGCCCCAAAAGAAGGACATTGTTAAGTTGGCCACTGAATAGTGCAGTTGATACAATTTTGGCTGTTGAAATTTAAAGAAAAGATCGGTATTTGAATAAATATGAAGCTTATGAAGTTCAGTGTTTTTCCTTTATAACAATTACTATCAAATTCTAATCTACAAGAACAAACAACCAATTGGGTGAGAACTTTCCAATTAACTAGGCCTAGTCTATTTTAAGATCCAACACCAAACCAGTTACCTTAGAGGGATAACTTATCTATTTGAACTAAACTGTGAATAATAATATATATATATGTTATGCATATAGATTTACCAAGAACATTTGAACTTTAAATTATCGTAAATTCAGTGATCCATTATAATACTAAATCCATTAACCAAATAACCTTTTTGACGATTCCATATAATCTTGCTCTCATTAATTTTGTACATATGTTAGTTGTGTTATCTATAATCAAATTTGTTTTCTTTTTAAATACTTTGGGAAAAAGACGGCTCCAACCCAAAGAGTTAAGATCTTGTGTTTTAAAATTTTATTGAACAACAATTAATAAATTGTTTATCATCAAACTTAGTATTCATAATCTAAATAATATTGTTCTCTGAAAAGAAATATCATTTTATGTATTACCTGTAATAATACAGAAGTAAAAGATTGTTTTATAATTGTAACCCTTGTCGACCATCTTATTTTAATATAGATTTAATTGTAAAGTAAAGTTATTGTGAGTGTTGTAGTAAATTTGGCGACCAACGTGACGGCTTTTTCCTAAAGTATCCCTAAATAACTCCTTAAAATTAAATAGTTTTAACAATTTGATTTATAAAATATTGTGTGTTAGTTAAGTTAAATAATTAATTCTAAAACAAATTAATTAAAATGGATAAACAAAATAACCAGAGATACAATCTGAGAAAGAACATTCAGCCTACATTAAAGGTGCGAGAAACACAAGGCTTGCCCGACACACAGGCGTCCCAGCGAGAAGAAGACGTGATCGAGGTGTCAAATTTGAATACTGAGTTCGAAACGATGGAAGGGTCGCGGATCCCAGAAAAAACACACCGCCGGATGGAAGACGTGATATCAGGGGAACGCGTCGACACAACAGAAATAGGCGATTTTTTTCCGAACGACACATGCCGGTAACACACAACCCTAGGGCAAGTCCTGTCAGCGAAGATACCGAGTACCATCATAATACCGACACTACCATGGAATCAGAAACGGGAAACATATTTCAATCTGAAATTCAACCCCCATGGTTGGAGATATTACTGCAACGTTTCGATGCCTTTCAGGAGGAAAATAAACAAAATCAAAATATTATCAACCAAAATGTGACAGATGTGAAAAAACACCTAAATTCAGTACAGGATGAATTAAAGACTAGAATGAACCAGTTGGAGGAAGATCTACAGAAGAAATTGGATATGCAGAGAGAAACTAGTCGTAAAGAATGGAGAAGCGAACTCCAGGCCCAGAGAGAGGACATCCAGGTGGATTTAGATAAAGTCACCATCAAAACTCAAGAACAGGTCTAGATACAGTTGGATAACCAAACAGAAAGGATCCAGAAGTTGCTGTCCTGCCAAGAAGAGAAAACGAACACTGAAAATGAACGGATAGTCAACCAGAGATGTCAGGAGTTAGAGGGAAGATTAGAGAATAACATGGAGAAAGAAAGGAAAGTCATGGCGGGACAAAGAAAACAGCTGGAGTTAATTGAACTGAACGTCCGAGATCACAATACCAAAATTAGAGACATAGAAAAGGAATTAATGGAACAACAACATAACTACCCGCCTCAAATATCTGTTAGCTGTAGTGGTCAGATTTCTGGAATAGGAGAGAACACAGTACCTAAGTTTCATTGACGAGAAATGAACCCCACAGAACATCTTCGGAGGATACAAAGGTTTTACGAAAAGAGAAGAACGATTTGTCGATTAACAACAACCTCGACGCCACAGAAAATCTAATAGACATAATTGAGATGTGCTTAGAGAACCACGCTTCACGTTGGTTTGCCTTAGTAAAAAATGATGTACGTAATTGGGAAGATTTTAGAGAGGTTTTCGAAGCCAAATATTGGAGCAGGGAAGTGCAGAGAGGGATCAGACAGCGAATGGAAGTGGAAAGATATAGGCCAAATGGTACCCTTAGTCGGTCTGAGTACTTTACAGAAAGGGTTATTACTTTGAAAGCGATACGACCACCCTTGACGGAGGATGAAATTGTCACCTGTTTAGCCGAACATTATGAGGATATAGTGCAAGATGCGAGACGTGTTCAAAGGATTGACTCAATTATTGAATTTGAGTTATTGCTGCAAAGAGAAGATCTCAAAGACGCGAACATAAGAGCGCGAAAAATACACCATCCATATTCACCTTCCCAACCATCAACTAGACCTAACTTCAGAGAACAGAGACCAGGACCAACACCATTCCTTTACAGACCTTCACAAGCACCATCTAATCATCGTGGATCTCAAACTTTTCACCACCAACATTTTCAACTCCCACCACTACCCCCACCTCCATTCCCACGACACCAAGTTGGGCCATACCCCCAAAGAAATAACCAATATATTCACACATCACCTCCTTTTCGACCACACAATAACAATAGAGGATTTAATCAAAATATAAGACCAGAGAATAATAGAGACCAAACAAGACAGAACGGACCCAGGAATACCAGATATCAACACAGGAACAGATGAACGTTTGCCACACGGTAGCAGAAAATATTCAAGCCAAGAGTCGTCCAGAAACAAGTTTACCAAATGTGGTGACCCAGCAGGAAAACTGCTGAGCGCAGAATGTGTCACTGGCCACGAGATCGCGAACCATATCATTTTTCCAGACTATGCGAAGCTCGATGACATTATTCCTGTGCCACACAATGTCCTTGGAAATATAAGGCCTAACCCACTAAAATTTATGTCTGGATTAGTATCACACCCAAATATTACAATAAGTAATATGTTTTGTGACAGAAATTTTCTTTTAGAAGAAGACGAGGTTGAGTTGCCAAATAAACCAGATGTTAACTTCATAAAATGTCCGGAGATAAATATTAAAATCGGAAAACAGAGTGCATATGGCCTAATCGATACAGGATCCAACGTTACATGTATGTCCGAACAGTGGTTCCGGGAGAACAAAGATTTTATGGGAAAGTACGAAGAATTACCTACCACAAATATACAGATACACACCGCGGTGGGTAGTAAAACTAGGAGAGTCGCCAGAATTGTAATGGTAAAAATTTAAATAGATTCCGAAGAATTATGGTTACATGCTTTAATAGTGCCAAATTTAATTAAAGACATTATTCTAGGTATGGATTGGATTAGTACCACAGAGTCGGTTATAAACTTTCACACGAAGATAATAAATATGAAAATTAATAAGAAAATAATCGTAAGAAAATTTGAAAATGTCGTTAATGAAGGAATTTTGTGTTACATCACTAATAAATATATGAATCAAAATGATGAAAGATATAATAATATTCATGATGATAATATGAATGTAAATTATAACTCAAAATGTGGCACAGAAAATAAACAAATAATTTTAAATGAATCTATAATCGACAACGCATTACAAGATAATATGAATCTGGAACCACCGCAAAAGGTAAAATTAAAATCACTACTTTTACAATACAAAACAATTTTCTCGGATAACCCTGGACTTTGCACTAAATATACGCACTCAATAGAAATAAAAGAAGATACACATTTAAAGGACAAACGTACCCAGTACCCTTGATACACCAGGAAGCCGTGTCACGTGAGATAAATAGGATGTTAGTAATAAAGGTCATAGAACCATCGAATAGCCATTTCATAAATCCCATAATACCAATCATTAAAAAGAACGGTGAAATAAGGCTGTGTCTAGATGCGCGTAAGGCTAATGCGATTACAACCCCAGATTTTGAACGGAATCGTAGCGTCAACGAGTTATTGGCCAAAGGTCGGGATTGTAAGTGGTTGAGCACAATCGATCTCACTGCATCATACTGGCAAATACCGTTATCCACAGATTCAAGAAAGTACACGGCGTTTCAATTTAGAGGTCGAACTTATCAATATACTGTCACTCCGTTCGGAATTTTTACGTCACAAGCTGCACTAGTACGAGCATTGGACAAAGTTTTTGGTGACAGTGTAGAATCCTTCACCCTAATATACATCGACGATATATGTATCATATCCCCAGATTTCTAGAGTCATTTGTCACATCTTTCGATTATTTTCCAAAAATTATCTGACGCAAATATGACCGTTAAATTTTCAAAATCCCTTTTCTGCAGGAATTCTGTTCCCTTTCTTGGCTATACAATGACGTCAACAGGTACACAAATGGATGATAATAAAATAAAACCAATTTTAAATTTCCCCACTCCTAAATCAAGAAAACAATTAAAATCTTTTCTCGGATGTATCAATTACTATAATAAATTTCTAAACAAATTTTCAGAAACCATCAAACCTATTCTTCGGCTAACCTCAAAAAATGTAAAATTCCATTAGACCTCAGCTGACGAGCAAACTTTCATAAAAATTAAACAACTCTTTCTACGAACTCAAATTTTACACCATCCAGATCCACATCAACCTTTCTTTTTACAAACTGACGCATCAGACTACGCCATAGGCGGGCATTTATACCAAATAAATCCACAAGGAGAGAAACGGGCTATCATATTTGTATCCAGGGCATTACAACCAGCAGAAAAACGTTTTACCACCACGGAAAAAGAGCTTCTAGCAATTTTATACTGCCTCCAGAAAACTCGCTATATTATCCATGGAACAGATTTAACAATTGTAACTGATAACCATGCGCTTACGTTTATTAAAACTTGTCGACTGTTAAGTGCACGCCTAACACGATGGATTCTGGCGTTACAAGACTATGATTTTAAAATACAATACTGTAAGGGAAGTAAGAATTGCACTGCCGATGCCTTAAGCCGAATGCCACAACAGAAGCCTATCATACCACAAGAGGACCAATCTAAATTAATTATAACCTATATTCAACGTTTACAAGATCCAAATTTAAAATTCGAACTAAGCCACCTTGCGACACATCAAGCACAAGATCAAAAATTATTGCCCATTATTCGTATTCTTCAAAATTTAGAGGATCCAACCGATAATCCCAATTTACAACGAATATATAGCCTACATAACAACATTTTATACAAAAAATTAAATCAACAATGGCTGATAATAGTCCCAGAGAATCTCATAAATCGACTTATATGGGAATGTCATTCATATTACTTACATTGTGGGGCAAACAAATGTTTCAACATACTCAGAGAAAGTTTTACTTTTAAAAATATGGGACGGTGCATTAGAACAACGCTCGCCACCTGTGATTCTTGCCAAAAATGTAAATGTAACCCCCACCCTTTAACAGGAGTAGCGAAGGGCATTATTTGTACAGGAAAAAACGATCAAACAGCTGTGGATATTATAGGGCCACTTCCAACCAGTATAGGAAGAACTAAATATGTACTAGATATTTTTACGAAATTCGTAAAATTATATCCTATGAGATGTGCAAACACCAAAACAATTTTAAATAAATTATTAGAATTACATTTCCCCGTATATGGAACTCCTAAAAGACTTCAAAGCGACAACGGGACTCAATTTCGTAGTCGAGCATGGAGCAGAGCTTTATTAGAACGAAATATAGAGACCATTTTTAACCCATACTATCACCCACAAACAAATATGGCAGAGAGGCCGATACGTGAAGTTAAGAGATGTTTAAGGACATATTGCTCTTTAAACCACAAAAATTGGGCACGTTGCATAGTGGATATAAATATCATGCTAAATGAGGTACATAATGAGACCACTGGTTTTACGCCTAACGAGCTATATCTAGGTCAAAGAGACGTCAGATTTTGGGAACCATATATTACAAACAATTATACCACGGACATACCACTGGAGACAAAATTATATTTAGCAAAACAAAAAATACATATCAAACAAGAAAAACGAGCATCAAAATTAAATTCAAAACTCAAACAAACCATTTTAAATATTAACGATCTAGTATTAATTAAGAATGTTTCATTATCAAACGCATCATCAGGAGAAACATGTAAACTGTTCGAAAATATTCAGCGGCCCATATAAAATCCATCATATTATTGGTAAATCAACATATTACGTTTGCAATTTAGAAGGAAAACAAATTAAAGGGCCTTATCATGTGACAGCTTTCAAAAGGTACAAATACAAATACCCCAGGTACTCCCGATTGAGAGACAAACACAGAAACAACCATTTACCCCAACCGGGGCAATTACCGACTAACAACGGTATCAATAATATAAAAGTGTAATAATTCATGTAAATAAGTTAGTGAGATGAATCAGGTAAATATTTTCATTGTTGGAAATTTGTTCCCAGGAAAACCTTTAAATTAAAGATTTTCTGGAAAAGTTACCTAGGGGATAATTGTTACAATTCAAATAGTTCCCTAACTCTGTAAATAAAATAAGAACGAAATTAAAAATACGTATTGGAGCGAGAGAGATAGAAGTCAAATTGGAATGTCATTCATTTAGTTAATCCGTCATACACGCCCGACACCTAGCGACAATTATGCGCAACACTAAATACTACAACGAAAAGGTATAATCAAATCACGACTTTCAACTCGAATTCATTAAAATAAAATTACAAAACGAATCTGTAGACCTACATTTCCTACATCAAAAATATTCAAAACTAAATTCTGCATCCAGGAAAGCTAGAATAACAACATAAAACCAAGTCAATCGACAAAGATTTACGTTAAAATGCAAGGAGAAACTAGGCCTATCTAATTACAAATCGAAGAGAAGTTGGCAGAATAAATCCGATTACAAGAAAAATACATTCTTATTAGAAAATTAAACCAGACCTACGAAAAGAACCAATTTTTTACATCTCAAATGTCTTTGGTCTAAATCTAAAATAAACGCCGATAAGCTATTATAAATATAAAACCGAAGCCTCGAACGACAAAATTTAATCGTAAGCGGATATTTCATTTATGTAAGCTCCTCCCACGAAACGCTGTGATTGGTCCACGTAATTCTTGCCACCAAATGAAAAAATACGAAGAATAAGATATATACATTCTAGAAATTAGATAGCAATTATTGTAATAAGGAGTTATTTAAGTGTTTTCTATAATTTAACTGTTTAAAATCCTATTAAATTTCATTGTAAAACATTGTCATGTATCAAAACAAATCCACACAATTAAATAAAGACACAATTAAAATAAATCACACTTCACGACTCCCAAACACCTATTACATTAACAAACCCAAATCCCAAGAAGATATGAAGATTCATCAGGCGTTATTATCCATTTCCTGGAAAGGTAGAGAAGCCCCAAAAGAAGGACATTGTTAAGTTGGCCACTGAATAGTGCAGTTGATACAATTTTGGCTGTTGAAATTTAAAGAAAAGATCGGTATTTGAATAAATATGAAGCTTATGAAGTTCAGTGTTTTTCCTTTATAACAATTACTATCAAATTCTAATCTACAAGAACAAACAACCAATTGGGTGAGAACTTTCCAATTAACTAGGCCTAGTCTATTTTAAGATCCAACACCAAACCAGTTACCTTAGAGGGATAACTTATCTATTTGAACTAAACTGTGAATAATAATATATATATATGTTATGCATATAGATTTACCAAGAACATTTGAACTTTAAATTATCGTAAATTCAGTGATCCATTATAATACTAAATCCATTAACCAAATAACCTTTTTGACGATTCCATATAATCTTGCTCTCATTAATTTTGTACATATGTTAGTTGTGTTATCTATAATCAAATTTGTTTTCTTTTTAAATACTTTGGGAAAAAGACGGCTCCAACCCAACGAGTTAAGATCTTGTGTTTTAAAATTTTATTGAACAACAATTAATAAATTGTTTATCATCAAACTTAGTATTCATAATCTAAATAATATTGTTCTCTGAAAAGAAATATCATTTTATGTATTACCTGTAATAATACAGAAGTAAAAGATTGTTTTATAATTGTAACCCTTGTCGACCATCTTATTTTAATATCGATTTAATTGTAAAGTAAAGTTATTGTGATTGTTGTAGTAATTGTTACCAGTAAACAGTTTGATTTATACCGTATTTTACAAATTGTGAAATTTATTAACATTTAATCTTGAAATACATTACTAGGCAATGTTTTAAGATAGCTCGAAAATTGAATAATTGACGTCTCTCACTTTGGTTGCTTAACGTAAAGTTCCTCCAGGAGGTGTAGTAGTTAAGTTTAAATACAATACTCAATAGCATTTTAAACAAATAGCAACAAACACAGATATCAAGGGAAATTCACATTTGTAACAGATGATTAACTCCAACATTTCAACACAAAACCTAACCTACATCATACTTTAAGATTCTATTTACAATTTTACTCAAAGTTAATGCTCACAAACTTGTATTTTATTCAATCATTTATTATTATATTCATCTTTAGTACTGAACGTGTCGTGTAAATTACGGAGGCATTGCAAACTACTTTAGTAACATAATATCAATTGTATTGTCCTTGCCGAGTCAGCGTAACCATGACTTCTTATGATCTATGATGCGATGAATGAAATAGGATAGCATAATAAAACGCACTATTTAGTATTATACAAGTCGGACATTGAAAGTATTGTCACGGTAAGCAAGGAGCAACCGGGTAGCCGGAAACACATGGTTTTAAGGTTAGGACAGGTTTCGTTGCATTCCGGGATTGTCATGCAGTTATTTATTTATACCAACTTATGTATACTACAACATATGTGCTCAATTATTTTCTTAGGGAGCAAATCCACTAAGGCAATATAGAAAACATGAGAAATGTCGCATGACTCAGTTCTGTTGTAGACGTGCCTCAAACTTGTCGAATGAGAAACGTGTGCCAATGACACAAAATATTGAATGAACAGCAGTCGTAGGAAAAAGGTTTTGTATTAAAATAACTATAACATGACATACAATTGTATACATACATTTGCAACATACGTGAGCAGAAACCATTAAAATACAATTAAAAATAAAATACTCGATCGGACAACATGAAATCAGTACATGATGATTGTATATTTATGTATACAAGATGATTATATTAACGTTTTAAGTAGCCTCATAATAATTGAGAAATAATAAACCAACCCGTAGTAAGCAAAGAGAATATAAAGTATGGAATTTCCTTGAAATTAGATTAGTGACTTCGCCATGGTAAAAGTTAATTGATAATTTAATTTTTGTTATCTATACATACAGCTTTACGGGATATTTTTGTAAAACCCAGAGATAGCATTTGCATGGTCAACTGAGTGAGTTACCTGAGCTATTTGTGTTACTGCATAATTTCCACTCTACTACAATAATTGAGTTGTGAAACTTGATTAGCATTGTCAACCTTAACACGAGACTCTTGTCAATATTTCATATATGAATAATGTGATACAATAAAGATACATTTTAGATAGGTTGCGAAAATAGTATTAAGTTGTATGAATTAATTTTTGTTTCATATTCGTACCAGTCATTTTTTATGGTTTTTTACTTGTAATTTTTAAACTTATATTTATTATCACCGAAAACTGATGATATACCGTAAAATATTAACATTGAAAACTAATTATACGTTTATAGTTTTAATGTCATGTTTCCTGTTTATTTATTATTATTTATTTAAACATATTGCTATGGTCAACACATAAAAGAATAATGTATATAATTAATTTCCAAGTTGAATTAAGTTATTATGGAAAACATTTTTGTGGGGGTTAGGTGGTATTTGACTAGGTTAAAATTATAATTTAAAATAATTTGATCTCTTTTCCATCTAGACAAACACCCATGGTTTTTACCCATATTCGAGCCGGGGAGTTTGAACTGTCGAATCAGGTACATTATTCAGCCTAATATATTTTATACAGCTGAAAAGCATCAAACAGATCTAAGGACAAACAGATACCTGGATCCAGTCTCCTTCGCCTATACATATTGTGTATTTTAGATTAATATTTAGGCTCAGAACTCGTTTTCAGAATAGGTTGAGGCTCCAAGATTAAGGCAAGTTTTTGATCGAACTTCCTTTGCCATAATGTATTTCTGAATTTACCCCCGTTAAGCCCAATAAAAGCCCGTTAAATACATTTTACTTTTTGTTTTATGTAGCCATTAGAATGTATACTTTTATAGTGTCAGTTCTATGTTATAATGGAGACACATTTTATTCGTTTATTCTTTTGTAAATAATTGTGTTTAAAACCTCGTCGTGACCTACGTATTTATAACAATAAATCTGAAGTACAGTAAAACAATATAAACCTTATTTTTATACGTGTCGAACAACTTGGTGTGTGAAGAACGTGGTCGATTTAAATATTTATAATAAATAGTATCACGTAACATAGGAATTAAAAAGAAAATTCATGAAAAGTCGCATGACTCACGAAATTAAACTTATTTATCAGGTACTGAATGATGTAAACCCATCAAATATATCATTTGAACTGGTAACTGGTAAATCACGTGAAAACTGTAAACTTATTGCTAATGTGTCATATGTTAATGTAAAAGTTGTAGCCTCAATAGGAAGGGAAATAAAATACAATTTTATTTATAAAGATTGTGGACAAAATAATCAATTTTACAAATGATTTCAAAGCAAATGAAATGCTGTAAATAGAAATAAAATGCTGTCTGTCCATTTAAAATACGTAGCTCATCTGATGACGAAGATTATGTATGGATCATCAGATGTTTACTCTACATACAAGTTCTCAATGGCATTTTCAATCATTTGTATCTCTAATTTTGCTAACTGATTTGTTTAGGAGTACGTCTACAATATTTAATATACTACCTGTAAATTTAAAATACTTACCAGTTTAAAATATTCAGCTCAGCTAATGGAATATATTAGTGTTAGTTCATAATTAATGAATTATATATGTTTACTCTAAACTGGCATGTTAGCTATTTACCAGTTGCATTTTCAATAACAACTGATTTTAACACATGCAATAATTTGTATCTATTTTAACTAATGTTTTTTGTTTGGGAGTAGACGTAAATTTTTAAATACTTAAATAGTTGTTTTTGTTCATTTAAAATATTTTCCAGTTTAAAAAATAGAAAATGTTACGGAACAATACTCACCTGTTTACTGTAACACCCCTAACAGCATAAAGGCTACTTCTCAGCGGCATTTCCGTTAACGGCATATTCATGTTTGAAAAATGTCTACATTTATTTTTTAATACGTAATAAAGTAATTTAATCTTTATTATAACTTCTGTCATAATCCTTATAACTTAATCATTTGATTCAGGTATTTTATATTATTTACCACCTTAATTTTGAGGCTATGAATACTACAACTTTATTAAAAGAAATTATAAGTAAACATTAAGATTAATAATGAAGTGTGGAAGAAAGCACAGTGCAGGCATGCGAAGCACACACATATAGTTATTTATAAACCCGTATACTTTAGTTTAAATTGTAAGGTCACTTTTTAGTTTAGCGTCAGTAAATTAATGAAATTAAGATTATTATATATTTCTTCTGCAACTTAAATTCATATTTATTAAAATTACAAACTCTGCTTTTAATTAGGGAAGACACCTGTTTGCTTTGCACACAAATCATTTCCCTCCTCCACATATTATTACATCCAGTTTGTCTTTATAATTTATGTTCAGCAGAGGTGTAGGATTGATCATATCCTTGAAGCTAAATCCATATTAGATGTATAGATTAAATTATTAAGTTTACGAAATAACAGGATTTATAACAAAAGTTAAAAATAACCAACATGACTTAGGCAGTAGACAGTAATAATTATGAATGTATTCTGTGTTTAACCCTATTGCTAAACTAAGTCTAATCTGAAAATTAAAAATACAAATTATTGCAAACGATGAAATTAACTGTAAGTGGAAATGCTACTAGGAAATACATGCAAGTTTACAAGTGTAAACAGCTGATTATTGTACAAACACTTAACTTCTTCAATTAAGATATATATGTATAAAATGATAGTGCTTTTCTATTTATGAACCTACATTTTCTTTGAAACTATTCGTACAACTCAGATTATACCCTCCAAATATCAGCCAATACTGTTTAAATTAATACAAGCGTGGTAAGTGTAGAGTTTATATTTCATTTGACTTATCAGTTCAAATTATATTATGTAGATAGCAGGTATTGTCCGCGAGAGGAAAGAAGTCCCCTGAGCTCTTGCCTCTTCATAAAATTGCAGGCGCTTATCTGAGTCGGCGCTAAGCTTACGTTGCACACGGCATTCTGCGGTCACATTCACTGTGGCAAAACATGTAAAATAGCCAATTGAGGTTTTACTTTATTGTAGCTATTTAATTGTGTTAATAGTGTTGAAAAACCATTAAGGTTTGTTTGATAAGCCTTCCAGTTTTAAAAACTAACTTTATTACAGTATAGGATTACTATAAAAAGTTTGTTATTAAGAGAGAAAGTTGTTACTGTAAAATTTTGTACAGTTAGGCAGTAAGAAAAACCGTTATTGTATTTACAAGTAAGATTATATTTACACTTATGTACATAGTGTTTACAAGTTCTTAAATTACTATACAATATTAAATTGTAAACCATTTTAAATTTATATACAAAACTAGCAAAAGCTTGTTGAGAGGCCTACTAAAAAAAATGATATACAGTAAATCCCTTGACATTCGCGGGCTTGGTATTCGCGGTTTTGATTATTAGCGGTCACTAAAAAAAGAAAAACTACTGTATTAAATAGAAATAAAGTACATGTAAAATTCGTAAATTATTGCAGTGTTTGTACTGTAATAATTATTGTACGAATAATTAATTAATTAATTTAATTTAATTAATTAATTTAATAACATTGTATAAAACCCACGTCGTCAAAACACTCACAAATACAACAAAACATACAAGATGGGATTTAAAAAATCTTTACTAGCAAAATGCACTTAAAATTTTCATAATAATTAGATATAAATAAAAATATAATATTGTACTAATAATTATAATCAAATTTAAACCTAGAGTAATAAAATTATTGATGACAAAAATAAAACATAATTTTAAGTTAAACTTGTAGACTAAGTTAAATTGCACAGTGTTAATTTAAATTTAAATAGTTCAATTGTTTAAATTCAACTATTAAATTAACTATTCCCTAAGGCCTAGGAAAGGAAAATTTATATAAAGCAGTTTTTTTTTAAATATTTTATATCAATAGTAATTATTATGTCATGTGCATATCTGCATATAAGCTACTCATTATGTGTAAGTATTTATAACTTGTATGTGTTTTATTTTATAAGTATTACACATATTTTATTAAACTGCAGTATGTCATTCAAGTTTTGGTGGTTCATTATAATACATACAATTATTTTCAATAATGTGACACATTTTGTTCAATTTTGTATTTATTTTTCAGAAATGTTTCAGAGAATCAAATTAAAAGTATGCTAACATTAGTATATTGTATATTATACAAATAATTATAATCCAATTTAAACCTAGAGTAATGCAATTATTGATGACAAAAACAAAAAATAAAACATAGCTTTCCGTGGCGGACTGGTCTAGCCCAAGTATTCTATAGCCCTGCACTTAACGGCTGTTCTACAGGGATTCCACAATAGCAGAAACAAAACTATGGGGCGCGAAAGGTTTGGACAACGCGGAGCGCCTGCAAATGCCGTGCGGTAACATACAAACACTGCTGCATACCGTCTCGGCTCAGAGGACTTCTTTCCTCTCGCGGACAATATACAGGGAGTGGCAGACTAGCGTGTTTGAATAGCGACATTCATATTTAAATAATTAATTTTAGTCACTAAATTTTTACATTATTTTGCGCTTTAAAAACAATCTGTATTGTAGGAGATATGATATTAAAGTGGTTAAACTTTGACAGTACTGTAGTTCTTAAATATTACTGTTTATATTTGCTTAAATATTATTTGGCATAACATAGTCAAACAAGCTCTACCTGCTATTGCAAAATATATCTACTTTACATAATGGGGGGTGGTGTCTAGATGAGACATATTTCATTGATAAACATTCAGAAGTAAACTTCTTAAAGGATGTGAAATGCAGCAAACATTATACAATAAAACCAATAACTATACATTTCTGCATTTATGATAACATTTATAATTGTTTCCAGTAGAAAAAAAATACCTCGTGCCTCCTATAAAGGTAGTACCAACGAGTAAACTTCTAAGTTCAAATTTATTCATTTATAAGTTACAAAGCTAAGGATTCAACTATTAATACATTTATCTTTGCTCTCAGAAATACAAATATGAGACAAACAAAAGAATTTGGTAATATTTAGAAGATTTAAAACAATTTTGATGGCCGAAGTGTTCGATGCCCTCCATCTGTAAATATAATATGTAAAGCTTCTTAATGTCTCAACGAGAATCGAGTGTATACTGCAAACTTCAAATGTTTACATTATATTAATAATCAAATATTTCATGTAAACGTTTTAATAATTCCTGTGTAAATGTAATTAGAATTCACTCACGGATAGATGACGTTCCAATCATCTGATAGAGAACATCTGAAAAAAGCGAGACTCAAATATGAATAGTACGATGTAGGCCTACATCACGAGTTGGATATAAAACTAACGAATTTACATGTTATTGCTTTCTGAAACTAGTAACAAAAGTTTTTTGCATTTTTTATTTTCACTGAAAAACGTAGGCACTATTTTAAATCTCTGTGCTAGGCCTTACTTATGCCGGTTGCAAATCAAAAATAGATTTGTACTGTATTATTAAAAATCAAGCTACCCCTTCGGTGTTTTACGGCTTAAATATTAGTAACAATAATAAAACAATTAATTTTAATTACATTAGTCGTTTTAAACAGTGATACTTTTGATATATGAATATTCGCTTTCAAAGTAAATAAACTCGAAGACAGCCGCTTCCTAAACTTAAATACCAATTGATCCTTCCGAAGAATTAGTACCTGTACTGTTCTGAACACTATTGTAAATAGTAAATCTTAATTTATACTATTTAAAATGTTATTCATTCGTGATGAATCTTTCAGTGAAAAAGGTGTCGGAAATAAGTGAGCAGCAATTATGAAACTTCCAGGAACATAAATTCATTAGAACGCGATTTAATAGTCAGGTATGAAAATGTAAGAATTAGAAATATTAAAATTTTAAATTTTCAGAGCTTATAATATCTGTTATGATCAAGCGTTTTCGAAATACGGTGTTACATAATTTTCTAATATTGAAGGCAAAATAAAAATGTTAGGGTTTTCATTTTAGGCACATTTCGAAGAGAGACTTCAATAGTACGACTTCTAAATAGTTAGTTTTTATTTCATGGTCCTAATCCATTGTTAAGCAATATTATAAATTTATCTATTTCACTTTTACGGGCACTATAGCTTCCAAAGTGTTGCATAAATTATTTTTACAGACAAATACAAAAAACATATAGATGTATTAATATTTTTTTAAAGTTACTATTCAAAAAAACTTCGTTAGTAAGCAGAGTATTGAATCCATTAAAAATAATTGAATACTTTTAAATACTTTCTAAAATTACTGTCTGAAACATATTTGAACTCTTAGTGTGCGACAAAATGAGGTTGCAGAAAACAAATTCATTGAAGTCTACTTTCTTAGCAGCCACAATACTGAGCCGTTACAATTCTAATTATTACCTAAAGATTGGATCTGAAACTTTTTTTTACATTTTGTAATGTTTAACTTATGAAACTAAATGGGAACTTTGAAATATGCCTGCACTTGCATGCCAACCCGAAAGGATTATTTCAATAATAGTATTAAGTAATTTAAATAACGTATGCTATTTATTTCTGTTATGTGTTATATGTAATATTTCTTTAAATTAAATGGGACGAAACAACAACCAACGCAAAGGATTCGTAATTGGGTTCACATACATCTCAATTCATACAACGTTAGTATATGATATTATTATTGAATTTAAAATCTTGGTTTGGTATTAATGAACAGTTATGACTAGGTGATATTCATTGGTTACCAAACAAAAGTAACTACGCTATTAAAAATATTGTTACCATTTCCATAACGAGTGTGTAAACAAACTTAGTGCCATTGTCTTAAGGAGATATTTTATTCCCGTTAGACTAATGAGACCATAGAAGTAATAAAACAAGAGTCTTTATTTTCCCTTCATAATACAAATCAGGTTTTGTTTAAATCTTGTGATCTTTATAATGAAGTAACTCGTTAACTATTTCAATCTTCCAACATTAATTGTCATTAAATTATTTAATTATGACTTGCCAAAGTACAGTGCGCAGAATGTCTCAAACAATTAATGTTAATTAGTTAATTAATTAACAAGGAAGACAAAGTCCTCAAACTCAGGATAATCGAGATTAAAGTTATAAAATGTAATTCAATAAAAACAAGGATTATCAGTTAAAAACACATTTGACTGAGTCTATATTTGCCTGAAATTGAAATACATAAATAAGTAAGGCTGTTATTTTGATTATTTTTTCGCTTTCGGTATTAATTCAGAAATAAGTTAATCTTATACAAAAATCTATATCATTTTTTGATAAATATTAAATTAATGATGAATGACCACAGAGCACCAGCGGAACTTGTTTCAGTAGTTTTCATTTGTATTATCATAATGTTCTGTACATACAATAAGTACAATTTGTCAAACTCATGGTTCGATTTTGCAGTTATAAATAAAAACAACTAATGTCATCGCCATTTTCAAGATGATGGATAGATAAAAATACCTGAAACTCAATTATACCCAAAACGATACCCAACCAAATACATATTTTCGTCATTATTTCTTCTATAAAAACACACAAAATAACAAAAAACATCGTGATTCCAGGCACACACTATCATTAATTTTAAATTGTATCTAAATTTTTCAAATTTTAATTTTTGTATTATTTTTAAAATTCAACAATATGTTTTAACAACTATACATTTTTTACATTTCATACACTAATAATGTACAAATTGTACAAATGTACGCACAATTACTACGCAATAGGCCTACGTTTGCAGCATGACCAACAATTCCAAATCTGATCTCACCAAAGCTCTTCACTAAGCTGAAATTGTTAATTACTTTATCTGATCATCTTTTTTTCTGATCGGAATTTTTTCTATAAATACTTTAACGACAAAGTTGAAGGGCGAACAATCCAGATTTTGTATTATAATTCATAAGTGGACATTTCATTCGTATTTATTTAGTTTTTAGGGTTCCTTTTGATAACGAATCCTAATCGAATCGCTCGTTTGTCTGACCGCCTCTCTGTCGTTTTCAATTGTCTGTATCATTCAAAAGTGCTTTAAATAAGGTCATCAAAATTATTTTGTTCGAATTTTGTTATTTGATTTTTCAAAAAATTATTAAAAATGTATTTTTTCTACCATTCCTACCACTATCTAGTTCCGAAAGTTCTACAGCTAAAATAATGTTTATATTAGCCTTATAAGAAGGACTCATGTACTTCACAAAAAAACTATAGCGGATCGGAACTTTTGTGAAAAAGTGATGAAAAATATAAAACTATCTTATTGTATTTACAAAAAAAATACAAGAATTAAAATTTTTAAGTTGTGCTAGATTTATTTACATACTTAACCCAAAATCTATATTTTTTGTGATAAAAAATGTGTTTTCTAAAACCCACTATTGGAACGTTTTAGAAGCAAGTGAAGAGAGTGTACTAACAAAACCAGTTTGCATGACCCCATTATTTCATCCGTCCCTCTTTTCCAGTCCCGTAGAAAATTTATTGTTGTTAGGGAAGTCGTTTCATTTTATTTAGTTTCATGTTAGTTCGTTTTAGCGTTAAAATGTAATTGTGTAAGATTTATAATTAATAAACTAGTAGGTCGCTTAAAAATAATATAACTAGATAATATTGAAATAACTTTTTTAAGCAACAGGCTTTCTTTTAAAACGTTAACAATTTCGAGATGACTGATGTTACAAAACCCTTGGCCAAACTATAACTTTATTCATATTACATTTAGCTTTCAAAATCCTATCCAATAACTAAAAATATAATTAATAAATTGTATATAGAATTAAGTAAATTCAAACATACTGAAGGATTGTTTCTGATGTGCCTCATTTTTATCTCAGACAAATAATAATATCCTATGCTAATAATGCTATTAAACGATGGTTTTCTGTATGTATGTATCCATTTTTGAAAGTAGCTCAAACCATTTTGATCAAACTTAGCATATTAAGGTGCGTGCACACTTGTGCGCTGCGCGGTGCGCGCGCCGCTCGTGCGCATTGAATTCGTCATATTTGTACGCGCCGCTCGCAGCGATCCAGTTTTGGTCGGTTTTTTCGGCGAACCATCAAAGTGTTTCATATTTTGACGGGAGCGTGAAAGGTTTGTCGTTTTCAGCGAGCATGTGATTGTTATTATTCAATAAAGATGGATTGCTCTGAAGCAAATTTAATTAAATTAATAGATTCATACAGAAACCACTCCATTCTTTGGGATCCTCAAAACAAGTTTTATTTTAATAAAAATATGAAAGCAGATGCTTGGCGTGAAATATTAGCAGAGATGGATATTTCGGCAGGCCTCTGTAAAAAAAAAATTACTTCATCTCCTGTCGGTTTTTTCAACGAACCCTTTGTGTGTTCGCAGATCAGATTTGGACGTGTGTTTGAGAGGTGTGTAGTTTTTCGTGCGCACTGATTTTTGATTGCTTTGTGAGTTATGGAGTGGTCAGAAGAAAAAATAATTAAGTTAATCGATGCCTATCGGAAAAACCCTCTTCTGTGGAATCCAATAATTTCTCATTATCATCAAACTCATTCCTCAGTTGCCTATTAGTTTTAAGAAACCCTTTTGTATATATTCGATATTTTATTTCTAGTCTGAATTCAGAAAATAAATTCAATTTCAATAAATAAATGGCCAGCAGATTGTGAATTTTAAAATTCTTTAGGTTAATAAAAATATTTATCATCAATTACCGGTACTTCTTTATTATTTCAAGGTATTCTTTATTTTAATGTATAGCTAGCCTGTACAACGATCTTAAAATTACATTATTTATAACAACCAAGGCTATTTTAACTTCAGGCCTATTTCACATTTGTTTAAATTAAAACCCAACATTGAGGTCTATGATTTCTACCAGCAATATAACGAATAGAAAAAGGTACGTATAATTTATTTACACCCCTGTCTTGAGTAAAATTGCAGTGCGGAAATAAGTGTCCTGTTTAGAAATGTGAAACCCAACCTTCTGCAGCAGGTTCTCAAAGTCAGAATGATCGCGGGCTTTCTTTGGATCGCTGGAGGTTCGATCCACAGGATCGATTGCGCTTCGTCTCATAATACTGTAGAAAAATGGGTATCATTCTAATGTTGACAAAATTATTTATCATTACATTTATCAACGGAGTGTAGCCTATAAGAGAATAAGAAAAAAACAAAGTTAACTAGATATGCAACTAAAAAAAAGGGGAAAAATAAGTTTTCACTTTAACAAAGCACTTTTGACAGATGTTCCTAAAATTAATTATGTAATACAATAAACAGCTCCATTTTATTGAGCGCTCACTTGAACTTCCACACTATATTTTGCCTTATGTTTTAGGCAAAGCACATATTGAGACGCAATTGACGCGTGTGCGATGATATGACACGAGCTGCGCGATACGATTGCGCCACACACGTCGCGTTGGAGAACGCATATTGCAACGCAGTTGCTCCCGACTCTCACCCAGTAGACACATGTATTTGATTTGTTAGAATGTTCATAGTGAATGATTCACGAATAAAACTGTGTTTATTAGATCTAAGCTCAGAATCTGATTCAGATTGTGCTACTGAAGAAGAGCTTTTACTGCATTTATTGACAGCCGAGAAACTGAAATCATATTAAATGCATTCTTTAATTATCGTAAAAAATGAAATAACATTATTAACCCTAGAGTCGTGTCATGCTTTTTGAAACACCATTGGTATCATAGGTCTGTGAGACCGATATACATTTTTTTTTTATAATTCTTAAATATCACCAAACTTTAATAAAAAGACATATATTGCAAATGTGGGTTTCCTCCTACATTTTCAGATAGGCTATATGACGGAGATACATTGACAATTATGATTTGAATTTCAAACACTTTTACTTTACAAATTTCAAAACTAATGCTTCTATTGAATTTTTTGTATATGGAAAAAGAGTAAAGTTGGCAAAAAATGTAGTTATGAAGACAAGAGTCAAATCTGTAACCCAAATAAAAAATGTATACAATTGTTTCGCATGGACACTTTTCAAAAATTCTTAAAATTTGTGTGTAGTGTCTTCGATGTAGGAGTCCGATTTGTTTAATTTATCATAGATAACATAATCTGAAAATCACAAGCAGACATCATCTGGCAGACTAACAAGAAATATGAAGGTACTGAATTACTCAGCCCTTCCTCTCTAGCGAACAATGAGTGATATGCTAACAAAAAGTGAATGGACTCTCAGACCGATGACACTACTGTAGGGTTAAAATTTATAATATAGCAGACACTGAGATTATAAATATAATGGTAATTGAAAATTATACTGAACATATCGTCAATCAAAATCCATTTTCTCTAAAAATATTTATCCAATTTAGATGAAATTTGAAATATATTTAAACAATATTATGTATAAATACAATGTAAAAAATTATAGGTCTACTACTACATTTAAATAAATAGGTCAGCAACTTTACTAAGAATAATATATAGAATGCTTATAGCCTAGGCCTAATTAATCTATCTATCAACATATTATCTTCAGTAAAATCTTATCCAAAGATATGATGGACTGCGCAAGCACAGTACAAAATATAAATATAACTTAATTGACATAATAATTAATTAAGATAGTAAAAATAAATACAACCCCATTCCAAAAATTAAACAAATGGTTAGTGAGATATTAAAGTTTTTATTTAGGAGTATTACTGTAAAGTTTAACCATACTTTGTTGCGCCTAGAAAACAGGCCTGGAATTATAAAGTTGATGGCCTATGTGCTTAAATATTGTAGTACAGTTTTAATTTTTTTATATTGTATTCATATATTATTTTTTATATGTGTTATAAATTTCAAACGAATCAGATGAATATTTTTACTAAAAAAACAGTTTTTAATAAAAATATATTCATTGATAATTATGCGTTCATAATATTGATAGTCAATTTAGTTAAAAATTATCGTAGATATATCATTTTTTTATATTATATTTATACATATATTGTTCACGCATATTTTAAATTTCAAACAAATCGGATGTTTATTTTTTAGAGAAAAGGTATTTTTTATCGAAGATAAGTCCATCGAGACTGCTTCTATAGGCTAATATGCTAGTCTTAACGAAATTGTGTTCGATAAAAACCTAATTTCTCTAAAAAATAATCATCCTATTTGTATGAAATTTAAAATATATATAAACTATATTATATATGACTGTATAATTGTCTACAACAGATAAGGTTAGGAAAAAGCCATAACTGAGTACGTGAGACGTGTGACGCGTGGCGCGAGAAACTGTGTCACTGCCACTGTGCCACGCGACTGTCGTGCCATGCGAGTCGCGCTGCGTAGCGTAGCGATGCCATTATGCACTTATCCATTCATTTACGAATGTTACAAAAAGTCGTGTTGTGCCTCGTCGCGTGACACGCGTTAGTAGCGTCTCAATATGCGCCTTGCCTTTTAATGAAGTTTAACACAAACTGTACATATTATTTCAATAATATATTAATCCTATATATTATTTCATAATATATAGGATGAAATATATTATTATAATTAATTATAATTATATTATTATTATTATTATTATTATTATTTCTATATAGATATATATATATATATATAACTATATAGATTTCAAAATTTAATTTGAAGGAAGAAAATAAATAAAAACTTGTAATAAATTGATGGTGAAATCGTAAATTTTTATATAGGCCTAAATCATTTTTCAAGCAAAGCTTTGAGGTTATGATAAATACTGCGATAATTAATTGTTACTATATTTAGGCCTGATTCACAATTTAATTTGTCAGAAGAAAGTAAATCTTAGACTAAATTAATAGTAAAATAGTAAACTTTATTAAAAGCCTGGCTCATTTCTGAAGCATAGCGTTGAGGTTATGGTTAATCCTGCAATTAATATATTTAGGCCTGATTTCACAATTTAATTTGTAAAACTTGGCCAAAATTGATAGTGAAATAGTCAATTTTAATGTAGGCCTGGCTCGTTTCTAAAGCATAGCTTTGGTTAGTCCTGCAATAATTATTGTAATTAGGCTTGATCTCACAATAATTTAATTTGTTATAAAAAAGTTAAACATTTCCAAATTTAATTTGAAATTATATTAGTTTATTAATTTAATAAAAAGTTAAACGAGCGGAGCTATAGGAGCCATAGGTGCTAACTAAGAAGGTTTTCAAAAAAAATGGAAATTTTAGGGGGGTTTGGGGGGTCAAAGTGACTAAATCAAGATTTTTCAAAAACTATCGAACGGATTGGAATGAAATTTGGTATGTAGCTTCCTCTAGCTCTAGGGCCATAGGTGCTGGCTAAGAAAGGGTTTAACAAAATTCGAAATTTTAGGGGGTTTGAGGGGTCAAAGTTATTAAAAATTCCCATAAAAATACATAGTATAATATATTTATTGATAATTTGTTTTGGTTAATATACATTTAACGTGATTTCTCTATCGATCCTGCAAATCCCGATCGGGGCATCTATCTACATGTTTTGCTGCCCCGATCTATATATTTATCATCATATCTAATGAACGAATTGTCTAAACATGGTGAAATCTCAAACAATATATTATACTATTTATGAAATAGATATTCCAATTAAACAAAACATTGTACGGTTATAAGTCTTACGAATTTTTTTTAAGGGTTTCAAATATTGGTAAATTGGATTTTTTATTATGTTGCCTACAGACTGATCACGATTTCTTAAACTGTATATAGCTTTGAAACAAGAAACCTGGCACAAATAACTGTACCTTTCCCCTCCCCCACTTTCACTTTCCTACTCATTGACCACAAGGCACTGGTGCATCATTTGGGCTTATCATTTTGATTTTCTCATTCCTCTAAACCCCTCTATTCCTGATACTCCCGTTCTCTCTTATATTGCGGAGGATAATATTGGGGAAATTCTGCAGCTTTCAGACAATGATCTCCAAAACTCTCAGTCTCCATCGACAGAACCGTGTTTGTCATCTGTTGAGTCAGATCATTGTTGTTACATTGTCAAACCACCCAGAAACGTGGGAAAAAACGTCGAAAACGCTTTTCTCAATACTAATCGTGCTAAAGCACATAGGGAGTCTGTCAAAAGATATAATGCAAAAAATCCCGCCGTAAATCGCGAGGCTGTCAAAAGATACAATAAAAAAATCCTGCCGTCCATCGCGAGACTTCCAAAAAGTACAGTCAACAAAATCCCCAGATAAAAATGGCTGCCGTTCAAAAATACAGTTCTAAAAGATGTCACATGAAGGTGCTTCCATGGTCTGACAAATAAATGTCAATGTTTCACTACAACTGCAACACCGATTATCACAAAGACAAAACAGTTGAACTAGGTCCTATGACAACATGTAAATGGTGTACAGCTATGAATGACATGGTTTAGAACCTACGATTCATATCCTTATGACACACAAAATTACTATCATTTGTCGCATTTATTTCACCAAAATAATTATGCAATAGCGAAGTATTGCCGGGTCAGCTAGTGTTTTAATAAAAACATATTCATTTAGCAAAGATGTAAGTACAAAATGTATTTTTATTTTACTAAATTCATTCTACTGATTATTTGATACGTGACTATTGTACAATTTAATTAATTTGAACTCGTCAGTTTATCGGATTCGTTGGACTCAATTGGTCGCTGGAGTGCAGTGTTTTAAACTCCTTTGGTGTAAATTGATTCAGTTAGCAAAACGAATATTGACTACATTAATATAAAATAATCAACTATCATAATATAATTTTTATAATCAAATGTATATATGTTTTAAATCATGTCAAATATATAATATTAGAGGTATATAATTAATTGTATATAGGAAAAAGCATACAGATAACTTAATACACAAAATAAAAGTTAAACATACATAGATTGAGTTTCTTTATATTATTCTAAGAAAACGGATTTTCAATAGAAGCTTTACTCTTTGACGTAAAACCAATATTTATTTTACTGTTCCTCTGTCTCTCACCCCATTCTCCATTCTCCTCACTCCACACATAATATACTTTGTATTGCCTGTCAAACCAATATGTCTAGAATAAATACTCAAATTAAATTACATCATACATAATCTATATTAGAACAAACAAAAATTGTTTTTGTATTAGCCTAGCTAAATATTACTATGCTAAAATATGTTTTGCAGTGCAGACTTAGTAATAATTACATTGCTGAGAAGTTCACAAGTTAGTTTTGTTATTATTCTATACCAATAATGTTATCATACCAAAATGTTGGTTTCTGTATGTAGAAAGAAAGCCTCTAAGATAGATCAAGTTTCAAAAGACGGTGATCAGTTTTATTTTAGGATTAATTGTTTTGTTTGTATGTAGTCGTGACTATCTCGGAAAATAGCAGAAACACAGTATTTGTAGATAACTATAGAACTTCTTTGTAATTAGTATTTTGGAAAAAATCAAAAGATATAAATGTAGATTGAAATGTTGTTTCGACTTACATCAATACATAAAACTAATACTATTTTCATATTAATATGTACACGAGTTTTGTGACAATTACATATGACTTAGAATATGTGTATGTTAATTATGAAAATGTTTATTTCAGGACTAGGTTTTTAATATATAAATACATAAAACTATTGCTATGTTCGAATTAATATGTATATAGGTTTGTGACATTTACATATGACTTAGAAAATATTATGTTGATTTCGAGACTAGTTTTTAATATTCTAGTTATTACTTAATATTTAGAAATAAAAGCATTATTGTAAAATCGTTTCTTAATTTACTACCATGTAGGCTATTTTTTCGTCTGCGCCTCTTATGTCTTCTGTATCAGAGACAATATATTTTGTCATACAATATTGAACAAGTTCGCTATAGTAACTAAAGTTTATACTATTTAGAGTTCTTACGTCAAGCAGTTTTGTAGTTTATATTTATCGTTTCATTACAGCTGTTTCGATATTACATAATACCATCATCAGATGAGAAAACATTCACACATAAACATTAGTACACATTACAGACAACTATACATAAAACAATTTGGTACTGCAGTACACGTAGGAAGTAATATAAAATTAATAATTTAATAATTTGGCCACTACTACTCACTGAGACATTACACTGGTTATCTCACTGACAAACTAAAACCCACTAGTTTTAACATTCTTGTCTAATGTGGCTAGAGAATCATATAGGCAGTTGGATGCAAAGTTCAGGTTGTCGTTGAACGAACTATCCGGGTTAGCTTTGTTTGTAGTGTTGGTAAATTTGATACTCTTCCAGCATATAAATGGTTCTGCCTTTATTTAGAACGTGAATGATTTCCAGATTTTTTGTAATGTCTGTGTAATTATGGTCATAGTCATAGTGTTCGGCATAATTGGAGCTGATTTTTGATCGGTTATTATGAGGCATCGGTATAAGATGGCAAAGATTATAAAATGGTGTTGATTTCAATAAGACCATTTAAAAAATGTATTTTAAAAAAACTTGTAGATGTTTTTACGGTAAAAACTTGTAGAAAACGTTTTATTTTATAAAAACTTACACTTGTAAAACGCTCTAGGCAGCTAATCATTTTAAATAAAGTGACTGTCAAAATCCATCAAAAAAACTTCGCCATTTAATAAGTTTTCAATTGATCTAAAGTACTTCAAGTTTTTATTGTTTTTTCTGTTTTCAACTATGACAATTCTTTTTATGATATAATAGGGGAGAAGGATTGATTATGGATCACCTAGCTTGTTACAGTTTATATTCCCCGAAGCTTCTCTTCTAACTCTATTATTCTAACTGGCACGAAGTAAAGACGTTTAGACAAAAAATAATCCATACTAACAATATATTCTTCACTTAATTCTTCCAAACATATTTACTTTGCACAAAAATAAAAACTACGATCCTGTAAGTAAATTTTGTTTAAAGATTTGACTTTGTAAAATTTATTTGATTGACTTTTTAATGAAAACTCAAATTCTGGAACCTTTTAAGAATAAAAAAAGTTGCTCATTTGGTTTGAGCAGGCTTAGTTTAGTGAAACTAATGTCTAATGTATCAACTTCTAAGAAGTCTTAAAGCATTAAAATAAATTTTGAAACCAAAAATCTAATTAAATTACTACGCATTAATTATACTATTAAATCTAATGTTAACTTTATGAAGAAATAAACCATAAAGCTAACATCCGGGACAGTAAAGTTTGCGTTAGATAATAACATTAAACTTATATGATGCTTGTTATAAACAATATGTTGAAAACATAAAATCCTAGCGATAGCCTAATCGTTTACAATGTGTACATTTATATCAAAACACTTTAGTCTTTATACGTACGGTAATGTATCAAACGTTGTAAAACAGAAATAATATAGAAGACAATGTAGTAAATGAGCTTCTCCAAGTACTGTATTATTGTTTTATAAGCTTCCAGTTTAATTGTTTCCGTGCCTGGCTTTTATTACATTTATTGAGCTATGTAATTAAATTTATTACTAATTGTTTGTAATATGTTTTGTTAGAGTTTAAGTTATTATGTAACATAGGTGTAACCAGTACGACCGTATGAGAGGGGGGGGGGGTATAACAAGGAGGGAAGATTTTTTAAAAATTAAGATGCAAAATAACACGTTTTAGGCTTCCCAAAAGTACTTTAAATCAATATAGGTATGTTTAATTTTCCACGTCTAATTGTTATTCAGGCCTACTTTAGAATAATTTAGAATAGTTACCATGACTCATACCCCACCAAATATTTCCGTGCGCTGCCTCTTACCCCATAGGCTTGGAACACACGGCGTTGTTTTTGCCAACTGCGGATTAGTTACCGTCCCCGCTCATAAAAAGGGATTCATTAAACTGAAGTGTCTATTTAATTAATTACGAAGTGTGTTATGTAATATATTATTTCTTTTAATGTTTGATTGATGTGAACAGAGAGAAACTCTCGGTTTATTGTTATTCCATCACCGATTGAAAAGGAAGCAAAAAAATATACTTATTTTCGTTCGTCCAATCAATAAATAAAAGAAGAGAAGATTTTGGAGCATTCTACACTGTGTTTCCTGATTTGAGGAACTACAAGAAACATTTTTCAAATATTTAAGAATGTCGGTTTGGTCATTTGACGAACTGCACACGCGGCTGAAGGATAGTATTCTACGAAAAAATACTAAAATAATGAAAATTGGTGTGCATTTGGTCACATTCACCACTGTTTCGGCGGAGACGATGGAAAATACATCGATTGTAATGGCAGCGAGCGGCTGCACAGCTACCATCAGCGACAAATAAACAGATCGTTTATTTTTCCGACGAATGTATATGCTCCAGTACTCTCCTTCAAGCCACTGTTGATATGAAGGCGACGGCAAATAATCTGTGGCGGAAAACGTCGTGTGCTGCCTTTAGAACACTATACTTTGATTCACTACACTGCATCTATATAAAATAAAGTATCAGTGCCCAATTCAACCAAAGATAATGTCAGCAATATATTGATAATTTATTAACATTTAATTTAATTTATTTAACATTTGCATAGGTGTTATAACTTATAACTAAGTATAAAAATTATAACTTGATAATATAAGATAATGTAAACGTTATTCAATGAAGTTTGAAAACTTGCTTTCCATTTTTTGTATATCCAGACAATTTGGAGGACAGTGCCATTAAAAAAAAAATAATAATGTGTGGTAAACGAAAAAATTGTGAAGTGTTCAACACTAAGAATGTAATGGAAAGCTGTGACCAAGAAACTTTTTCTCCTGAAAAGGAAATGAAGTTAAAAGCTTCGTTACAATCTTCAATGTATAATCAGACTTCTTTGAAACCTCTGAAAGCCTTTCTTAACAAACTTCCTGATTTAACTTCTAAAATAAGTTCTGTACATTGGCACAATACTTTGAAAACGACTAATTTTAGTAGGCCTAAGAAGCCAATGCAGGTAAAACCTATACATTTTGATTATTTCAAAATACTTTAAAAAATTTGAATACTAACCTTTTGTATTGAATATATATAAAAATGTTCTGAAATTTTTACTTAAAAACGAATTATGGTTTGAGGGAAATCCAAACAGTAAAGAACAAACGAATGTCTTTTGTTCTGTTTTTTAGTCACACCCAATTTTGTTAAATAAGCCATACATTTTTATCAGAAACTCACACGTATAAACCTAAGGAACTTTTAAAATTAAGGAAATTTAATGTTAGAAACACTTGTATTGTTAACATTTAACTTTAAAAGTTTGACGATAACTTTTCCACCTAGACATTTCAGTTATTAAACACAAAATTAATTCAAAATGTAGTTACAACTGAATAACCCACAATGAATGCAGAGTTATCATCGGGAGGAATAGAAACCATATTGATAAAATAATAATTGAATTCACTCTTCAGCCATGCACGAAACAATAGTAATTTTTAGTAGCAATAGATGTTAATCACTAGTGAGATATGAAACTAAACACACTAAAATAATACGAAGAATGAGATAACACAGAGGCAAAACGGAAATATAACACATGTAATAATATTATAAGAAGACTTATAACAATAAAACTCTGTTAGCGCTTCCATATAAAAGGCATCACTACTCATTCCTCATTACTATTAAGCGGGAATTCAAATACACAAACATGACCTATATTAAACTACGAAATTTTAACTAACAAACAATCAAATAACTTTACCACAACGTTGTTTACTTCGTATATATAAAGAGGTAGAAAACGTGAAAAACTAACAACGAAACTATAAGAAAAGTAAACTGATAATGAATATGAATTATCTATCCATTAATCAATAAGTTGGCAGCAAAAGAATAAGCACAGAAATAACATGTCTGTTTATACATAAATTTCGTATTATATAATATATGGACAATACTGTTATGATTAAACATCTACATGTATAGCTTAATTCATTCGAGAAACCGTTCTGCATATGAGACATTGTATTCCGTTCTTAAAAAAAGCTGTGACATAGAATTTATAGTCCATTGTGTCATCCCTAAAACTTATCAGTATGTGGTTAAAATCTTAATCAACTATACAACTCATATAAGACATTTAATATATACATTTCATCATGCGCATGAGCAAAACCGTTAAATACTCGAAGAAATACGTTAACTCGTTACAAATTACGAAGACGAGATGATTCATTGTAGAGAATGTTTGTTAGTATACTTCCGCAGGTTTTGCAAAAGTTAAAACATTTTTAGTAAACTAGCGTTTTGTTTGGGTGAGTGAATGTGCGTATATCAGAGAGCTCTAGTTGTTACACAATTTGAGTTTACACAAAATAACTAGTCATACAATTTGAGTTTCTTATGATTATCTATTAACTGTTGCATAAATACCTCATTCGTTTACACCTGTTTTCTAAATTTACGCAGTAAGCATTTTATAAGGGAAATTATAAGTGAAACAATGGCAATGTTGGTATGACTGATGTATTATATTTCTCCCCTTAATCCCACTGCCTGCCTGGTGGCAGAGATAATACACTATTTTGCTCCGTAATCGGATAAAATAATGTCCACATTGAGGCTTACAGTTTAATGTCTACATTGTTTTAGTTTATAGCTTAGCTTATTTCATTCTCTGCTTATCTACGAAGTAACAAAATGTCACAGTTTAATAATAAATATGCTATTGTAAGAAATTTGGAAACATGTGAACCAAACATAGTTCTTGTTCAATAACAGTATACAATATTTACTTAATGTATTAGTCTTATAATAAATTTATTTGTTTTTGAGAATTTTGGTAGAATGGATTGACAAAAAACTTGGTGTCATAATAAGTGCCTACACAATACTAGTTATAAAAGTCATAACTAGTCATCTCCACAAAATCCAATATTAACCTTAATCGCAATTCAAAGTGTAAAGATTTTACTTGATGCTTTTTTAATCTTACTTGCTTAATATGTGCATATAATATGTTTAAAATTATGAATATGCTTAACTATGTGCAGAATATGCATGTAGGTAATACATAAATATTTACTCTTTAACTGCCTATTACCTAGTTATTTAGGCCTACAAGTTGTATTTCTAGTTTAAATTTGTTCTATATGTTTGAAAAAATTCTTGATGACAATCTAAAATATTTAATTAATACCCGGATGCATTAACATTTATATAATTGTTTACGCATTGTGTTTATTTTAACATCCTAAATACGTTGTGACAAAATGTATGTACTTTCTGTGTAGAATATTAAATTTGTCGTTGGAAGAGGAAATAAATTAATTACTCT
This sequence comes from Philaenus spumarius, assembly GCA_018207615.1. Lineage (NCBI taxonomy): Eukaryota > Metazoa > Arthropoda > Insecta > Hemiptera > Aphrophoridae > Philaenus > Philaenus spumarius. The sequence goes on from JAGFPH010000099.1 coordinate 138,062, forward strand.
GATAAAATTGTCTTAAACTTAAGTTCTGGTTATTTAAATTACAACTTTGTCTGTAGTCAAAAAGCTATTATCATGCTCCCACTACGACACATTTAAAGCCACATGGTAAATTGATTATTTGTAAATATATAAGTATAAAGTGTAATAATAAGTTTTGACATACAAACGTTTTAAACATTTATATGTCATGATTACACAGAAAACTGAAATCTTCACCCGGTTATTTTTAATTCCATTTAGCACTTGTAAAGTATTCAAATTGTTGGAATATTAACTATATTACTTAATCTTCTTTATATGTTTATCAAAATAAAATTGCATACACTCTGTAGGTGGCCTGTAAGAAGTTGGAAGTCAAAACTTATTTAACACGAATACTTTCTCCAAATTGTTCTTCAATTGTTTTCTTCAAACCTGTACGAAATTCTGTGCATTCTTTCAGATTTTAGTGTAATCAAGGAATGCTTTTGATATCTGTTCTGGTTTCCAGTGTTTCACAATATTTATATTTTTAACAACACTGTTATGTTAACATCGCTTCTAATTCTGTATTAGTAATTTTAATCTGTATGAAAACATTTGTTATCAGTAACAATTTATTTAAAGAATCAAAATAAACTTCTACCAAATTCTATTCATTCTTTCAGACTTGAGTCTAATCAATGAATGCTTTAGATATCTGTTCTGGTTTCCAGTATTTCACAATATTTAAATTTGTAATAATTCCTTTAGGTAAACCTCAAGTCTAATTCTGTATTAGTAATTTTAAACTGTATGAAGACATTTGTTATCAGTAACAATTTCGTTAAAGAATCAAAATAAACTTCTACAAATTTACTGTAATTTTACCAATATGTATTAACGTTCGCTTCTCAAGTGTTATTCAATTCTAAACTATGTATTTTATTTTACAAAATAAGACATTGCAATAGCTTTTAGAGTAACTAGTATGCCAACGTAGTTAAGAAAAGTTTATAAATCGAGATCAAATTTGTATTTCGTTTAAACGAAACTGTGTTGTAATCTTTTATTACAATCATCTGAGCAAGGAATTGTTACAATTCAAATATTTCCCTAACTATGTAAAGAAAATAAAAACGAGATTAAAAATACGTATTGGAGCGAGAGAGATAGAAGTCAAATTGAAATGTCATTCATTTAGTTAATCCGTCATACACGCCCGACACCTAGCGACAATTATGCGCAACACTAAATACTACAACGGAAAGGTACAATCAAATCACGACTTTCAACTCGAATTCATTAAAATAAAATTATTACAAAACGAATCTGTAGACCTACATTTCCTACATCAAAAATATTCAAAACTAAATTCTGCATCCAGGAAAGCTAAAATAACAACATAAAACCAAGTCAATCGACAAAGATTTACGTTAAAACGCAAGGAGAAACTAGGCCTATCTAATTACAAATCGAAGAGAAGTTGGCAGAATAAATCCGATTACAAGAAAAATACATTCTTATTAGAAAATTAAACCAGGCCTACGAAAAGAACCAATTTTTTACATCTCAAATGTCTTTGGTCTAAATCTAAAATAAACGCCGATAAGCTATTATAAAATATAAAAACGAAGCCCCGACTGACAAAATTTAATCGTAGGCGGATACTTCATGTATGTAAACTCCTCCCACGAAACGCTGTGATTGGTCCACGTAATTCTTGCTACCAAATCAAAAAATACAAAAAATAAAATATATACATTCTAGAAATTAGATCGCAATTATTGTAATAAGGAGTTATTTAAGTGTTTTCTATAATTTAAC
>JAGFPH010000099.1:148493-195040 GCA_018207615.1 Philaenus spumarius
AAAACAAACAATATTTATGGTTTCAGGGGTTGTTTCAACCCTTAAACACGAAAATTTTGTAATCCTTTTTTAGTGCGCCTCTAGCACCTATGAGTAATAAAATTTGCGTACCAAATTCCACTTTCCTAGGCCAAATGGTTTTTGAGATATAAAATAAACAATATTTATGGTTTTAGGGGTTGTTTCAACCCTTAAACGCTAAATATTTAAAAATTCTTTCTTAGTGCAAATGTAAAGCCTATGAGCCTATATGTGTACCAAATTAAACATCCCTAGGCCATATGGTTTTTGAGATATAAAACAAACAATATCTATTTTTTAGGGGTTGTTTCAACCCTTAAACGCGAAATATTTTAAAATCCTTTCTTAGTGCGCCTCTAGAGTCTATGAGCAATATGTGTACCAAATTTCACATTCCTAGGAAGTATGGTTTTCGAGATACTGTGATGAGTGAGTCAGTCAGTGGTATTTCAGCTTTATATATAGATTTTAAAGGAAAATTCAAATTTTCCGCCAAAATGACGTACTTTATAAACAAATGCTAGCTAAGTTCTGGGCCGATTTTTAAAAAACTGGAGTGGGACCAGTTGATCCTCTTTCATTAATTTTTTTTTAATCGAAATCGGTCTATTAGTTTCGGAGTAATCGCTGAACAAACATTAAAAAAAAGCATATAAACAGGTCGAATTGAGAACCTCCTCTTTTTTTTTGAAGTCGGTTAATAAATACCTTTTCACTATCAAATCTAAATAAAAAATAATGGTACATATGAAAGCATATTCAATCATATGTTCCATGAACATATGATATAAACATATGGTTAACAAAAGAAGGAATGGATTTTATAAAGACAATTTCGGAAAACTTTAGAAAAAATTAAACTTTATGTTGGTTGTCCACAGTACGTTCGCTTAAAACTCGCCCAATTTCAATAATCAATGACTCAAACGAAAGCCGGTATTTCACTGAATGTTCTTAGGTTAAAATATATAGAATAATTTAATAAGAATTTGAGATATGGATCTTTAATTAAAGGCAAATTTTGGAAAAATTAAAATTTATGTTGTTTGGAGGTCCATCACTCGCCTTAAATTCGACAAATTTGAATGATCTCTATCTCCTATGAAAGCCTGTAATCCAATGAATATTTCAAGACCTAAACTAACTATAAACCTAGATTAAATCCGGAGATAAATGAAAAACAATCATAAGACAATGCTGCAAATTTGAAACTCCCATAAGAAATGCATGGGGTAGAATTTTTGTTTGAGTATAAGTCGAGTTATGCGGTAGATAAATTGATGCGGTTGCTTGATGGCAAATCTGGGCGTGCATACCTTTAATTTAAGACCTCAATTATGAAAATCGGTCGGGTAGAAGAGGCGAACGGACTCGGAAAAGAAAAACAGAATTTGTTTAATATATAAGATATTTACAGTACGAAATTCTTGTAAAGAAGTGGATCGCGCAGAAGTATTCTCGTGCTACAGTAACGCTATCAACAGAGAGTGTTACTGGATCTCTCTTTCCTGGACATCTTTTTTCCGTTATGCTGTCTGCTTTTCACTCTGGCCTTCTTAGCATTGACGGATCCAGGGGGCAGTGGAGGCTGCAGCATCTCAGACAACTCAAGGTGTGTAGAATATTTCACACACTAAATATTATCCAATCTCAATAAAAAAAAATTGGAAAGAAAAAGTTTTAAACTTTAATTTTTGTGTTTAAAAATTTCTTCTAAAACGTATATTTATGTAATCACCATTGTAAAAATTGCAGTTGTCTAAATCAACTGATGCCACGCGAGAAAGCACAAGGAAATTACTCAAACTCGTCACTTTTTAAAGGCACATAACCGTTGGACAGACTTGTTCTGGGAAGAAGATAAGGACTCCATTGGATTCGTCGAGATTTGAACTTTCTACCATGATCTTCTAATCATTCGTCAATTTTATAGTTTCTTAGATGAAGTTTTCTGTAAACCCTTGCAATTGGACAGATTCAACCAATGAGAAAGTACATTTTGCAATAGATGTATGTACTATAAATCGATATATTTCTAAAATAATAATTATTGACAAATATACATAGACAATTTGGCACCATACATTAACTTATGAGTTTATTTACGCTGGCATAAAACATTTTTTCATAATAGCTTCAGGCAAGGAATTAATTTAGTATTTTAATTCAAACATGTTTTATTAAATTACAAAACAAAAGTTACATCTTTCAGCAGTACCGGTAAATATAAAAGATTTGCTGTTATACAGGTTTGTTAGTAACAAATTAACTATTTAAAAAATAATTTATTTCCTAGGCTATAGATATTTGTTAATCTTAATTTTAAATTTTATCCTTATAAAAATACGTATTGAAAAATTCGTCTGTTTATATCAAAATTAACAACGAATTGTTCGTTTAACCATTGCCTAAATTTCGATGTACCTTCCATTTCACACCAGTCAACCATGTAGAGTTCAATTAAACCTTTGTATCCATAAACAGCTTGTTTGTTATAATCATCCACAAACAACATCTGTGAAGTTACGTAACAGAACAATGAGGCTGAGGAACCATGTGATAATTCCAGAACTGTTTGTATACCAAGTAATAAATAATTTAATGTATCCCGCCTTGCTGGTAATATGATGCATTATAGCCTTAATACTTTTCAACTTTGGACTACTTTGTAATCACTTAATGAAACAAATTTTTACTATGTATTATTTATATCGGCCCCTTCTGGCTATATGTATATTATATCAGAATGCTAACGTCATTCTCCGTAAAAAAAGTAACCTAGCACACCGTGTCGACATGTACTTGAAAAGTATAGCCTACACAAACTCCCACCTACAATTATGTTCTATTTGATACATTCTATTTTGATTTTACAGATCTTCTTCCTCCTCTCTTAGCAAACATTGTCTCAAATTTCCTTGTACATAAGAGAACTTAATTTAATCAAACATGGAAACATTTCAAACGCTAAAAGCTAAACATTTTAAGCTTTTCATATTCCACCACTGCCACTTTAATTATCTTTACATCAAAAGATTGAAAAACCATACTTTGTCTACTACACATACAAGCACATAAGAAAAGTTATAACCTGATAATATAATTAAAACATACAACTGTCTATTTTAAAAATTCAGTAATATTAATAAAACTGCAAAACGTAGATACTGCAGAAACGTTCAATCATGTTATTTCATCATGTTTCTGAGAATAAACGAAAGATTGATGGAAACATTATAAATTACATTTCACTCCTAGAATAACTTTAATATTTACAATCTGAGATTTAATTAATTTAAATATTCTCATTTCTACAATGTAACCCACTTCTTGCATTAAGGCTTCTTTTTATTGAGAGATCAAAGATCACAAAATGTTGTAATGATTCTCGCACTTTGTTTGGCTTTCATTTAATACTTCTTAATTTAAATGAATGGTTAAAATATAAATTTTATTTTGTGATGTAAATTTACTCAGCTAATATCCATTTTACAATTTAACGCTGCAAACTTTACACCAGAAATTGTTACTGTTTAAAACAAGACAATATGTTTTAACTATAGAACACCGTATATCAACATAAACACTCAGCACTACTTCAAAATTCTGAATAAAACACCAACCATGAATTTAATATTTTATATTCTGAATCTTATTAAAAATACAATCATATTTTCAGCTCCAGTCTTAGAACCTCTAAACAGTTTAGTTATGTTATGTATGCATCACATAATCAATTTCCATCAACAAAATAAATCACTTTTATGAAATCTGTAATAAATTATAAATAGTTAAGCGAAAGCTATATTTGAATTAACTGTCCAATTTATAGTTTCATTTACCAACACTATTTTTTAATAACTTTGACCATATTATGGGAATTAATTTGAATAGTTACGAAGATGTCTCACAAAAGCTACTCAAATTATAGTGTATGAAAGATCAAACGCGTCCTAGAAGCATATCAGACCTCTCCTTTGACAATTAACGTTTTAATGGAAGTGTTTAATTTTCAACCGTCAGAACGTAGCTAATACAACTTACGACAATATCACAAAGAAGGAAATACCATGTTCAAATTTATTCAGTGGAGCATAACTTAGATGAAGTCATTCACACCATCATACATGTTCATGAATGGTATTTGCTACAAGATAAAGACGGAAATTTCATTCATATTTTAATTAAAATTAATCTTTTGTGTTTGTAAAGTAACACCAAACAGGATGATTTTTTGAAAACTTACCACCTCTATTATTTTAAAAATCGAAAAGATACACAAAATTCCAACCCTCCCCCATTCCCTCATCCCACCCCCAACTTACAAAAATTTGTAATGGACACATATTATGTTTGTCATACATCAAATTTTATCACTTTAAAAACTGTCAGTTTCTGTGTTAAGAAAATAAAAAATTGGTTCGCTGCGCCTACAATAGTATATTTCACAACTAGTAGGAAAAGTGTGATTTTCCTGGTGCGAGTCGTATTTAAAGACTCGCAATTTAAAGAGAACGAGCATCTGAAAAGAACATTTTCAAACGAGTTTTGAACACTATTTTTCACGATACTACAGCAAAAAATGATTTGATACAACATAAAAAAAATGTGATTATTACAAATTGAAAAGTTTATTTACTCTTATTTACTACAAAAAACAAAAAGATTATGTTTTTACAAAATCAAAATGTTAAATTCATTGAACAACAAATAGGATTAGGCTAAATTTAACAAGAATTTAAATAATGTAACAATATTCAAACGAACAATAAAAGGCCTAGTTTGTATTTAAGTGGATGTTAATTGTGCAGTTTGTATTATTTGTAATGTTAATTCCTTTGTTAGGAATTCTGTTTGGGACCTGAACTGTTTCTTGGTTTTGTGAGATAGTGCTCTTCATCATAAAGTTTCCAAATTCAGATTCATCTACACTTTCTTCAAAAATGCCATCTATTGTGAATGACTTGTCGTGGCTATTTTGATCAAGAAATGTTGTTATTTCTGTACATTGCATTTGCACATCAACTAAACACGAAGTAAAGCAAACACAACAACACAATGTTTTAAACCGATGGGTATTGTTTCAATATTGTATTGTTGTAATCAGCTGATTTATCCTCACTAGTGAGAATATAATTTATCCTCACTAGTGCGGATATGACAAACTTTACCTGGCAATATACGCAATAGAAAAACAACTGATATTCCAGTAGTATCGTGAAAATATTATTTCCACCCCTGACTGTAAAAACAGCCCCTAAATCAGATTTTGCATAACTTTTTATTTTTAAATAATATAAAATTATAAAAATAACTTACAAAATAATATTTTTTACTCTAGCGAACGAGTGCGTGGGCTGATTTTTATTGTCTTACCACAGAAATGTAAGTCTTTTAAAGGGCTTACAAAAGTGACCATTTCAAATTTTTGAGTTGTGGGTAGCAAGTTATGAGGGGGATGGAAGCGGGAGGGTATTTTGTAAATGGGGTTTCTAAGGTTCTCTCTGACTGTGAATAACTGTCCGGAGATCGGATTTTGTTTATCTCTTTCCCCCTGTGTACATGATTACATTAATCTCTAAGCAGAAGGAACCTTGCGTAACTAACATAGCTTTTTATTAATGTGATCAATATTGTTCAACGTATTGTTCAGCAAACAGTGTTTTTCTGGTGAGATGACGCACAAATCACTAGATGTATTTCACTACTAAACCAACGTTTTAAAGTTTCATATATTCGGGAATTAAGAGGTTAAATTGATAATTCAAGTTTATTTTTGAAGAATAAACTAGGTTACTAATTAGCCCTAAGCAACGAACGCTCATTATATTTAGCACAGAAATTTCAGTAAATACAAACAGTAAATACAGTTTACGCTCAACAGTAAATACAAATTATCAGAAGCACAGAATATGAAAATTAATTAGTGATTCAAGAACATTGTATGTTAGTTGCATAAACTATGTAAATTTGTCTGCCATTGTTGAAAACTAATTTTTAGTCATATTAACTGCACGTCTACAGTTAGTTAACTGCATCAACAAGTTACAAGACAAAAATGAAACTTATAATATTAAATGTTTGCATTAATATAGACTCTCAAAGTCGAGAAACTTGCTCTCTTCTTTAGATAATTAATTACTTAGTTAACTAATTATTCTAAAATTACATGGTAATACTTTTTAATGTTGTACTTACCGTTGTACAGTTCCTGTAAAACATACATTTTATCCAATATATTGTAAAGAATATTTCTTTGTAAAATTGTTCGAACTTTTGTAAATTCTCTCTCTCCCTCAACAAGCAAGCACACACTGTTATACTCTCCCTCTGAAAGAATGGACAATGCAAAACATTATCCTACGAATCTAAATTCTTCCATTCCTCGTGATTCTTTAATTTCACAAATCCACGCTTCCGAAAAAAGATAATAAAACCACCAGATGGTTTATTTCCAGCCGTAAAATATTTTAGGAAGATATTTCAAAGACCTATATTATTTTTCACATGCATTCATTCATATTTAAAATGATTGGAAAACTTCATTTACGTCAAAAGCAATTTTTCTAATTGGTCCAGTAGTACTATGATATGGTCAAAGTAACGGTTTTAGAATTGAGAACACAATTTTAAAAGTGCAATCATAGTTACTTTCATTGTGTCATTGTTAGAAGCCTACAAGTGTAAAAATAAATGGTATTATATTACGCATGTGGTTCGCTTGAACATTTAATTAGTGTAGTTCAACGGTTTACAGTCTATCATTGCTTTAATAGATGTGTTTGATACTTCATTTAAGAGATCTTTTTAAACAGTTCTTATAATATATTAACTTTCATCTCTCACCATCGCTGTCGGAGATATTTGGAAGCTTTTAGGCAAAGCCCATCCAACGACTACTACACTGTAATAGCCCATGACCTTCCATCAGTTCTTCGTCAATCGTCTGATTTTGTTCTCCTGATAATGCCACGCCAATGGTTGTTTTTTATTATTGTTTGTCTAAACAACGTAGGCAAACATAACGTAGGCAAGTGATGATTATTTCTTTTCTTCCATATAATAAATATCAACATTCAAAACTTGTATATATTGTTTGTATTCAAATTTATTTAATACCATATAAGGGTTAATACCTTAACCCTTGTTTGTTTGTTTTTTTTTTCAAATTACCGGTTTCGACATTTCTATGATGTCACCGTCAGATCTTCAAACACAGTCATAACAAATAAATACTCATAACACACACTATAAAAACACTTAAACAAAAACACTATACTAGTTTTTAACATTGACACGGAAAAGGTGATCACCATGCATGGTTCACTGTGGAAGTCAAGTGGTTCACATGAAAAGTTCACTGTAAGCATTGCACATGTATTAACTCGTTGTAAAGTAGTTCCCAACTATAAATAACAATATACTTATACTTATACAGTTATGTCTTGGTGTGTAAAGTACATTTTGTAATAAAACTAATTATTTGTAACACGTGTTCTTCTTTTACAGGTGAGACTGAAATCTATTGAGGCTTTGTTAAGACAGTATTGTAAGTAAAATTACAAATTAGTTAAAACCACATTTTAGTTTAAAAATAGTAGCCTATATTTTATCACGAGAACCAAAAGTGAAGGTTTTCGGTACGAGATCAAGTTTGACGGAAAATCAAGGGTACGGAAAATGAACAAGAATCGAAAAGAAACTTTTGGTCCTAGTGATGAACTATATTTTTCATCATACTCCAAACAATATAGTGATAAAAAAAATTTTTTTACAAATTGTCATAACCCTTCAAAAGTTAGCTTTCATTTTGTTCCTGCTATTATAAACAAACAGCTGTTGCACAAGTTTGGAGATATTACATTTGTTTATGTTAGCAGTACACTAAATAACTCTAACCTCTAACGATTGCCAGATCGATTACTTCGGACTATCGATTGCTAGATCGTCATTTCTAACTTTTTGACTATAAGATCTTTTCTTGTGTTTTCCGACATTTTCCAAACGCAAATAAAATAAAAAGTGCAACAATGAACTAAAATAGATTGTAACATCAAATTTACAACCGAATGTATCAGTTTTTTTATTGATTGTTTACTATCGTTAAATAGTTCGTTAAACTAGCTGACCCGTGCGAAGCATTCGCATTCTAACTTACTAACAGTGTTTTATTGATTTAAATTCCTGTTAAAGAGAAATAATTTTGTTTTTGGTATTATATATTTTTAAACAACTTACTAACTTGCAGAAGGTAAACAACAGCAAATCGATGTATCCACAATGTTGTTTAAAACCACGCTTACAATTAATTAAAAATAGCAATGTAGTGGCGTAACGGCAGCTCTCCAGCTGGTTATTGTTATCATCAGTGTTGCCAACGCCAAGAAAATATTCCTATAACTTACTTGATCTTACATCACTGTTACTTTCGGATTCTTTAATTATTTTTTAATTTTTTATTTATTTTTTAGTATAATTGTGTTTTGTATATTTTTCCGGTGTAGCGGTTAAGGAAAGATTTAAAATGATGCCTCATTCATGTAATTTTATGATGTATTAAGTAAGTTATGGCGTACCGACAAAAAAATGGCCTTGAGAAATAATATATGTGATTAATAGTTAGTTATAAAAAGGAAAAGTAACAGCTGATGTCCCTTACTCCAGCTGACGTTTTTTGGTCCTAGAATCAAAAATAGCTACTTTAGCAACTCAATGCATGTAATTAAATTACAAGTGAAAAATCATGGATCAATACAACACCGGGATTTGAACCCAGAGGCTTTACTATTCCGTGATAACGCTCTACCGAGGTATAGATATTGGTCGATGTTATCTCACGTGCACAAAACAATGCATTTATTGAAAACAATTGTTTTTGAAGCAATATGACGAAAAATAAATTACTTTAAACGTTATTGGTTTATTGGTTTAAGTGTAGAATTTTATTATTATCAATACAAGAACCAAATAAAAAAGAAAACTTTCATGTCTAAATACTCAAATTAAAAATATGGCTTATTCTAGGCAATTTTAAGAAACATAATTTATCATTGTGAAAGTAAAATTGAATTGCACGATGATCTGTACCCAATTTATAGAGATCAATTTAAAATGTAAGGAATAAATATGAGTTCATAATGAGATATTTTGGGTATGTAATGAATTTAAAATTATAAAATATATATGTAAACCAATCGCTGACATTAAATATAACTTATATTTTTATTGAGTAAGTAGGCCTAAGTGTATTTGAATAAAAGGTTATTATAAAGCAAAGTATCTTTTAAATAATCTGATTCTTCGTGTTTTACTTTATCTACTGAACCTATTTGTTTTGTTATGTTTTTTCAACAGATTAAAATGTTGATTTCAGTCCAGTAGCTTAAGGTTTAAATTATGGAGTAGAAATTATAACCTCAAATTTGAAGTTCTCTTTAACCAGTTTGTAAAATATAGCATCTCTTAATTGTAGGTAACCTGTTTTCTAAAATAGATAAAACATAGTTACCTCATATTGTCAAAATTGGTTTTCATTCCATATTTTAATTAAAGGTGTTTAGTTTCCATCTCAGCCTTTCCAGATATTTTGAAAACCCCTTAACTTGTTGAGCCCCAGTAGGAATCTAATCTAGAACCTCTTAGACATCTTGTGAGAGTGCTATCTACTAGACCAGCCTGGAAATATTCAGGTTTTAGCTTTGTTCATTTACATCCTCATTTTTTTATAAAGTACCTTTACATAGACTTGTTTCTAATAATTATAATGGTTTTAACTTCCTATAAAATTAACTGCGCTTTGTTATTATGTAAAAGAAAACACATGGCAAAATATTTGATAAAATTAACTTTTGAAGTATTTTAAACTTATAATTCTACCAGGTGTAAATATAATATATAATTCTTTGTAAATTTGATGTAAAACAATATTTCCTCAATATAGCGTATGATTATAGAGTAAAACATTGTAGGCTAGTTGTAATAATGGTTTTGTCCATAGCTTATCTTTGAGTTTTCCTGAAACCTAGTGTTGGAAATTTGGTTTTATTTGATAGCACTACATACAAAAGTGGTCCCTCGTCCTTCACATATATCTGCGCTTCTCATAAAAATGGCCGTCGTTCGTTACATTTCCTCTATGCTTATCTACTACAACTTTACCCTCTTTTGTTACCGCTGCTTTTCAGTTGTCCGCCATTGAAATAAAAAGAAATAGTTCCATAAATCCACTTTCGTTCAAACCACATGAGCCCTTTTAACCAATTAATTATCTTTCTGAGGAGCTTTCATTTAAACCTGTCAATTTGTTAGAGATTTTCTTTCTTGCTACCCATGCGTGTTACGATATGACACGAGTTATAAATAGTTTTAACTCTCTTGGTGAATCCTTACACTTATTACTCTCTCGGTTTCAGTTCTTGTGCTATTTACAATAGAGCCTAAGTATTAAACCTATGTTGAACTTTAAGTAATCAGGATAACCTTCTCTCTTCTCCCCATCACTTTTATTTTTTCTCGCCACATATTAAAAAATCCCGATTTTGTCGGTTTATCAATGTTTTCTTCACATCTCCCGGATTCTACAAGTTATGAAAATAATATATCACGTGCATATCCTTGAATCAGGTTGATAAAAAGTGCTAACAAATATAGAATGTCAAGATTATACTTGTACCTGCTTATTTTTCAATGTGTTAACTCTAATACTTCACGTTATCATTTTAATAACAATTTTAAAAACATTGTTAGATTTTCTTCATTAATATGAAATTTTGACGACCTGATATTTTCTGTTTATACTAGATAAACACATGACAGATAATGTATTTTACCACAGAATAAATGCCAAATCTGATTATTCTCGTATCAAAGTTGACAAAATTATCTATTTAAAAAAATGCAACTATTTATGATAAGTTTTAAATTTATATGATTTTTAAATGTCGTGTAAAATGTAATTGTACTTATTTCATGAATAAACAAATTAAGTAATAGTGTTTGAGTTTTAGTTAATTATTTATTATAAGGTGTAAGATTGTATTCGTTAGTAAAAATTGTCCAACCAAGTTGATAGTGAAAACTTTGTGGTAATGATTAAAACCAAAAAAAAATTAATATTGATGTTTTACAAGTCGACTAAAAGCGTTTTTAACCACCATTTTGAGTATTTATAAACACAAATGTGAACGTGCTCCTGCTACACATTCTGAATGCGAGCAGTAAATAGTAGATTTTTATTATTATCTGCTACCATATACTTTATTGACAATATCAATTACGTAACTGGTTCTGTAACTATACTTAGTCATATAAATAATACCTTTTACATGTTATTGTTTAATTAAAAAATAATAAAACCATTGAATAATTAATTTCAAGGTGTTAAATAATAAAAAAACGTCAATGCCTTAAACCGTTGAGGACAGTTTTAAAATAATTTACAACTAACAGTTGATTTTTATTCTCAATACGTACTTTTAATAATTAGGCAGCTGATCAAGGTTTTGACAATATAACCTTGTATTAGTGTGTTCGGTTTTAAACTTTGTGATTTTATTCAGGGGTAATAGTTATTTGTGTATCTATTATGCAAAGTTGAGTTTGTCGCACGAAATAAACATTTGACCCTGAGGCGCAGCTGGACCCCCCCCCCACCCTGCACACAACTTTGCTCTGTAGTACACGCAACTTTTTTCCTACAACTACAATTTTAAATTAGTGTTTTAGTTTTTAAAACGATCTGTTTTACTAAACAAAACGTGTTTACAGATGTTAGTCCCAAAACAATCAAAATTTTCAAAACAGCCAATTTTTTAGATTCAGAAATGGGCTAAAGTATCTTTTTACCGCACGCCTTATAATTATTACTTGACGCTGGACACATGTAGTTTAATTAAATTACAAGTGAAAGAACATAGACCAAGACCGGGAGTTGAACCCGGGACATTTACGTTTCCGTCGTAATGCTCTGCCAACTGAGCTACCCTGATCGCTCCAGATATCGCTCGATGTTATCTCACTTGTACGGTTTTACTGCAATTATTGAATTAACAGATTGAATACCTCGTGTGAACAGAACATCTTTAAAAATGCGAGTAAGCTAAACACAAATTGTTATGTGTAGCCTAATATTCTCAAATAGGTAGCTACACATACAGTTAGGCTTATCCTTACTTAAGGTATTAATGTTCAAAACTTGATACCGTAGCCGACCCCTGGGTACAAAGCCAAAACATATTAAGAGAGGTAGATGTTCTTTAGCTCGTGTATTGAAACTTTTTTGATAACCAAATTTCACATTGCTAGGTTCGTTATAGTTTATTATATAAAGGTTATTATATACACAGTGAGGCAAAAGTCTGAAAACAGCTTAATATTTCAAAAAGTACGAGTCTTATGAGATAGGAATAAAAGCAGTTATTTACAACCATAAAAGAACCACTTTTTGGTGAGATTGAATTTTTGTTAAATGAAATTCATTTTTTTAAATTGGAAGGTGGTCATGTGATATATCATTTCGATGTAGAATTTCAAGAGAAACCCAACGGTAAAATTTTCACATCCATATCTTTAACCGATTCAAAATGGCGGTAAAAAACAACGAAATTGTGTTATCCGATTTTGCCTCATTTTGCTGTACTATTTTTTAAAAAAAATATTAATTTTGCATCTTTCTGGATTCAGAATTAAATAAGCTTTCAAACGATATGCCACACAACGATATTTTTGAGTATTTAAAATTTTTTAGTTACAGCCATTTTGATTTTTTCAAAATTGATTTCGAGTGGTTCAACCAAATACAGTTCTACATTGAAATGATGTATAACATGACCACCTTCCCATTTAAAAAAATGAAGTTCATTCCAAGATGGCGGTCAAAAATTTCAAACTCACCAAAAAGTGGTTCTTTTATGGTTGTAAATAACTGCTTCTATTCATATCTCTTAAGACTCGTACTTTTTGAAATATTAAGCGGTTTCCAGACTTTTGCCTCACTCTATATGTGCATGGTATTGACAAGGGTTCAAGTAAATACGTAAATGTAATACTTGTGAAAATAAGTGTTGACATTGTATTTCATGCGTTGGCTTTGAGTTTCAATTGACAAGTCAAGCTAGATATTATATTGTTTTTATATTTTAGTTTGTTTTGACATTTAAAATCCATTATAACAAGGTCTTAGTTCCCTCTTAGAATACTGCTGTTTCCATTGCAAAAGGAAATAATTGAATCACCTCTACCCTGATAAATGTTACTCAAACGTTCTAGTCATTAAATTACAATTAAAACTCTGCTTCTAGCCATAAAGCAATTACTATGTTCCCGATACTTCAGATTTGAAACCGTGTAGTCGATTTGATACTTACACTATTTATAACACTCGTTTGTTAACATTAGCTCTTTCAACATTAATTCTTTCATAGAAATGACAATGTGTCACGTTTAAATATTGCAATTAAATATAAAACTATGGCCTTCAATAATTTGTAAAGCAAATCATTTGTATTTACTAGACTACAATATTAGTTCTAGCAAAGCATTTTCGCAGTCACTAGGTATGGTTAGAAAATGTTGATGAATTATGATTAAAATATGTACATCCTTTGGTGAAATACTGTGTAATGTGTGATTCAATTAAGCAACATCTAGCATCTCTCAGCGATGACAATGGCGAACAGTCAATGAATCATTATTAGCAAGGCAAGTTTCATAACATAGGGCTGGACTTATTACCATGAAATGTTTTACATCGGCTCGTATTAGAATGCCGAAGTATTAAAATCATGCGATAATTTTGTGTGTGTCTGTTTTCCTGTATACACGATATAAGCACTCACAGACGTCGTAGAAAACTTCTGGTGGTACCAAAATCTTCGTAATTTTATTGCGGAGAGTTGAAAAGCTTTTGAGCTTTCTAACGTGAGTTGTAGTGCGTGGGGGTCTCGTTTTTGGGTCAAAATTTTGAAAATATTGGATCAACATTTTGAAAATTCTGTGTGGGGTAACGTTTTATATGTTTTGGGGTAAGGTAAAACCGATTTTAACAGTTAAAAGTCGTAGCTTGTCGGGGTCACGTTTTTGGGTCAACATTTTGAAAATACAGTGTGGGGTATCGTTTTATATTGGATATGGAAACCCGATTTTCACAGTTAAAGAGTCGTAGCGCGTTGGAATCACGTTTTTGGATCAACATTTTGACCCAAAATTTTTAATTTTTTTTCAATTCGTGTGTTCTGTCTGGACGAGCCGAAGTCTCGAAAAAGTGTTGCATCTTTTCACTAGTTTGTAAAATGCACTCTTGTGAGACATTACGTTCGGAAGCTAGTCATGAGAGAATATATTTTAGGCCATAAACTGGCTGATTCAACATGTCACAGTACAATAAACAAATTAAGCACACAAAGTGTTTGTCACACGCCATATATGACCTGCACAAATATTAAAATCGGCTTTAATTTCCTAAATACACCTGTATTTTAAGGTACACCTTGGCAGTATTTCTGTATTACTTTACTTCGATGTTTGATATTATAACAGCTCTTGTTCATAATGTAAAGTTATTACGTTTGTCTAAAAATACATTATTCAACTGTTTGTTTAAACTGTAATTAACTAATTACTACAGTTTTGTAATTAGTTCGGACATCAGCATCAATAAAGTAGTTGAAACTGTGAATTCCATAACTTTGTTGTGTGTAAAGGCCTTAATTTAATTTATAGGTAAAATAGACTATTAGTCTAGTATACTTAAAATAAACAGTGTTATATTCTTTTACAAAACTAGCAGCAAGTTAATACTCTGCCAAATAACTCGTTTAAAAAAACTTTCCTATTAATTAATAAACTTGGATTCAATAAAAACTTTCCCGGTTAGAGAAAATATTCTGTTCAAGGAAACACTTCAGTTCTAACTTGTATTGTGGTATTAAAGTCCTTTCAATAAAAACTTAACCAAATTAATTTCATTAAAAATACTCAACTATTCACTTCGTTTCAATTTAGTCTCAACAGGTAGGCCGTGTAAAGTACAATGAGTTTTGACTAGTAAAGACAAATTTATGCTAAGATAATTTTAATTTCTGTGATGAATAATTAATATTTTATCATCTGTGTAGTTGAATAAGCAGACCCCAAGTTTCAGATAAATCTACAGGAATTTTAATAAATACACTCCTAAATCATGCACTGTATTATTATTCTGTGACGTTTAAATACATGTAAGTTTATAAACTCATGACTTTAAACGAATACAGATAAACAAAAATTTAACAAAATATACAATAAAAATGTAAGATAGTTTAAAGTGTATTGTTTGATCAACACGAATAACAAACATTTTTGATGAGATAAAAATCAATCAACTGAGTTTAACAACATAACTTTTCGTTCACGAATATTCATTCTTTATGTTATCAATCAGTTTATGAAGTTTCACCACAAACTGCATTTGTGGGATTACGCATCCAAAAAAAGTTGGGAAATTCCCAAACTATTTTTTAAACCTCGTAATAAAGACTTTAATGTTATTCCGCCTAAAAAGAATGTACTTACATAAATATCGTTTACAAAACTTTAAACTCCTTAGGCCTACTTGGGAATTAAACATTACTAGTATAAATTCTGGTCTTACTCATTTATTTTTAGCGATTTTACAAATAGTTTTGATTCACAAGCAGGTAGTTTAAAGAGTAACCCAATTTAGACATGGATTGTGCATTATTTATTCAAAGTCCTGTATTTCTGTTAAATTCCCATCAAAATTCTCTAAAAGCTGAAATTATAATAGTTTTATCTGATATCCTTCGCGTAGGCAACCATCGTATCAGATTGTCTATATCGGTGTTCCGTTTCTGCTTACCCATTTTAGTAGGTTAAGTAACCTCATATATCACATCAACATTGACTTCAGAATGTACAACTGCCTTCTTCAGTTTTCTACTTGATGCATCGCTATTAGGAACAGATCCTCACCTCTTCCTATCTTCTTAAATTTTTAATATTAACATAATTTAGTTATACCGTCATGCAAATGTTATTTCATGTTCTGATTTCATATTTTAAAACCTCTCTAAAAAGTTGTATATATTCGGCTACTGCCTCTTTGATTACCTTAATATCAAAACAAAAATTGATACCTTTAGATAGCTTATAAAAAAAAATCCATTGTCGGAGGGTGCGTATTATTCCCATCTTAATCAAGAGAAAGTTTACAAAATTAAAACCTGAAATATTACATAAAACAAACATCTGGAAACTAAACTTTGTAATTATCAGCAGCAGTATTAGTTTAACAGCTTTTATTAATATTTATAAATTTGTTATATGCACTCTATTACGTCATTTAACAATATTAACTGAAAGATTTTTTCGGAATTCACAAAGAATTCATGGAAACATTATAAATTCCATTTACACTTGGAATTAATCTTTAATATTTACAAGCTTAGCTTTTAAACAGTTAAAACATTCTACATTTCAGGTCTTCGTTTCAGTTGTTGCTTAAGGCTTATATGGGGTACAAAGATTACACAGTGTTGTAATGGACTATTTTTAGCTTTCAACCAATTATTTTTAATTTAAGTTTAAAATGTGAATTTTATAATATAACATATTATTAAATTGGCAGAGGTTATTATAAATTCATTTAATACTCTATTAGTGATATTTTTAAATTATTATTGTTTATGCTCGCCATACCGACTATTGTTTATTAAATAAACTTGTTGAACTTACCGTCCAATAGTCCAATTTCACACGTCCAACGACGGCCGTTTATTTTTAAACAATACTTCTTATATATAAACCTATATCTTTCTCCATGTCTGTCGGTGATATTCTTTAGCTTTTAAGCGAAGCTCTAGTTCGATACAAAAATTCTTCTATCGACTTCTGTTATGAAGGACTCAAGTATGCACCTTAACCTTGCAGCAGTTCCTTGTCATGTCGTTTTAGAAATTCCTCAGCTTTTGTAGTAATCTGCAAAAATGTTACTCCTATGTTTGTTTGGGGTTACATTTCGTCTATACATGTATAACCTATGATTTGGAAGCCATACTCGATGTCGAATGATCGGCGACCCCTTCTCGATGAAGGCTCGATGTCGAATGATCGACCCTTCCACGAAGAAGGCTCGATGTCGAAGGATCGAATGACCCGTTCACGAAGAATGCTTGATATCGAATGATCGACCTTTCCACGAGGAAGGCTCGATGTCGAAAGACCAAATGACCTTGAGCGCTGATCTCCTACCTCTTATATATACCCATCGGTGAAGGGCATGAATAAACAAAAGATAAACAATGCAAACAGAGGTGCAGTGCCGCGGGTCTTTTGGGTCCAATCCGACAATAACTAGATTTGACCGGCGGTAGCAAGCAAAGCATAATATGGCGTTCGAAAAAAATATATTTGATTTGAAATAAAAATTGTGGGGGTGAAAAATAAACTTTTTCAAAAAGAATAAGCAAATATTCTTAGCCAGCCAGCCATTACCACACAAAGAGGACCTGCCTACCAAATTTTAAGGATGAACGAATATACTGCGGTGTTGGGAGATATTGTGAGGAGTATTTTCTCGTATATATGTTCAACTCTATAGATAAGCGTATATTTGTATTTCTGTTTTACTTTAATACATGATAAATGGTGTTATTCTGGTTTTCAAATATACCACGGTTCTGGCTATCACGCTAAATCCGGATATTGTCATTGACTGATCCGAGTGTTATTTCTCTCTTCATTAGTCATATCGGATCAAAGACAGGATATTAAGCAAAGATGAATACAGGTAAACTAAATGGCTACAGGTAAATGGAATATTATATATAGTCTTGTAATGTTCGAGTAAACTATCAGACCAAGACTAACATGTTAATGTATTTTTCATATACATTTCAAATATCTTTAGATGTATTAGAATTCTTATTTTTGTAAGGCTAAACTTTTTTTTTAAATGATACAATTTAGTATTTTTTCAAATTTGTATTCAGATTGATACATAATAAAATAATTTGTTTAGAAAGTAACTTGATAAACTTAGTACATGGAATATACTAATCTCACGGTTAACAAAAAATAAACTAATTATTTGTGTTACAAAAATCCTTGCTGTAAAATATATAGTAACCGTACAGTTAATGGTTAACATTATATAAGAATAATTTATTACACAAAAATCCAAATGAAAAACAAATTGTTTTATTAAAATATACCCATACTAAGAGAGTAGAGGTAACGCAAAAGTAATGTTACACAATATTTACCTCTACCCTTATCTCCTCTTGACGTGAAGCTAATAAATCCTTAGAGGACATTTTCTCCATCTCAGCCTTCTCCTTTCTCAGCTCACCCATCATTTATACTGTCTTATTGCCTGCAAATCAACTGGTTCTGAATGCAAACTAGTTACCTTTATAAATAATGACATTGTTTATATTTTTCCTCGTACAACTAAAATGTGCTTTTATATATTCTTATTGGTGTATCTAAGTAAAAAGCCTTTGAATTAATTAACCAAGATTAATAATTAATTGTTCTCTACTTAAATCACATATAGCAAAGTACCACTCTGACCTATCCCTAATATTGAGTATACAGTCAAATTTATACTTACATTATTTTATTTTTCAACATAAGCACATGAGCCAAAGTAAATATCTTATCCGAAACGAAAACCAAGAATTCTGGTCAGAAAGTCTCAAAATATTGTAAAGGATGTAGGTACTGTTTCTCTTCTTAATTCGTAAACATTTATTAACTTGAAAGAAAATCAATACGGACTTGTAAGATTTTTTTGGAATGTAATTTCTTTTGCAATTCACTAGATTCAAATGAAAATGTATACATGATATATACTTTTCCATATTGAGTTGACTGAAAATATATGTTGATTACGCACGATACATATCTAAATGAAGAGCAATTTGCAAGAGTTTGCGTGACAAATATTAAAATGATGCTCAATCAAATTCTTCTGATTGATTTCTAAATCAATTTAATATTAAGTGTAGCGTGTGATTTATTACACATGACAAGTTGAACGTGGAGTTTAAAGTGCATTAGATGAAGGTTTTAATGTAGGAGCAAATAAATAGAGTTTCTTAAATAAATAAAATCACACACTTTAAAAAAAACATATTTATTTCTAATTATTATTTTTAATTATTACTTTTTCATAGAAAATTTCTGGAAGAATAATTATCAATAAAATCTAATTTTAAAATTTAATACTGTATTTACTAAAACCGTTAATTTATCCAGTCTACACACAAAAATAATTTTCTTATTTTTACAGCAAATAGTTTACACCAATTAAATGTTTCATCGTTCCTTACTTATTTCTTACATATATTTTCAAAATGGAAGGTGAACAAAATAGTTGATTAAATTTATTTGTGTAATCTAAAAATTATTTAATTGAACGAGTTCCAGTTCAATTAAATCTCAAGTAAACATCAAATTCAAAGACATAATGATATGATTTAAACAAATTTTTACTTACTAAAAAGTATAAGGTAATAAACTCACTGTTCCCTAAATGTTTACAAACTACAATCTACATAATATTTACCTTAATAAATAATACACGTATAAAAATAATTTTAAACTGCAGTTTCCTCCATTCAGATATTTTCTTTTGTAATTCAAATAAATGGAATTTTAATACATAATTAACTGTAGCTATCAAATATAAATTGAATTTTCAATAGTTAATATTTAATTAAATTTTAATCCAACGAAGGTTACTGAATAAATACTTTAAATTGTGATCTAATAAATAAGCCACGAGCAAAAGTAAAATCCAAATATTTTTAAGAATAATCAACTCCTATAAAATCGAGTGTACGAGTGTACGTATGTACGTACGTGAGTAACTTATAATATAACAGCTGATTTCACCCATTTAATAATTAAACAAACCCAGCATAGGTTATACTTTGAGGTTATGTTGCAACTTCAATCATTATAATTTCTTGTATAATACAACAGCTGACTTCACCCATGATCTGCTAAAACAAAACCTAGCATAGATTATACCTTTGGGGTTATGTTTACAACTTTAATCAATATAAGTCTTCTTATGTTATAAATCTAAAAATTTATAATCCTTATAATTTACATAATTACCGAGTTAAAAATCCCTAATTCCCTAATCCCTACCTAATAGTTAATAGGTAGGACTAGATTAACTCTGCTGTTTTTAAATAGTGTTTTTTGTATGTATTTCTGTTTATGAGCTGTTTAAAATTAGTTCGTCGGTCCGGTACTATTAAAATCGAGAAACCCATTGATAAGTCAAGTGGCTCTAGATCGGGTCATTTTTAAGATAACAAGCTCAGCATAAATGTTTAAAATATATATTTTAACTCCTATGTCAAGTTTTAATTCAATATATTAAAATTCAGCCAATTTAGAATGAGCCAACGCTTCATATATGAATGAGATTTCCTCCTTTTAGTGATATCCCCTGCTGCAAAATACATACCTGCATTATCGAATTTTTGCCAGACAAAACATTGCTCGGACGAAATAAATACATATGACCTTTTTTATTGAAAAATACCTCCCCTACACGGTGGTATTTCTTATTTTTTTCTATCTTCATCCCAGCTCGAAATATTAAGGATAATCGAAAACAAAATGTTAATCGATTTTTTTTTCGACTTTGGGAAATCAATAGAATGGTAAACTTTTTTTATGTTAATCTACATACTTTAATGTACTTATAAAAAAAATCAGCCGTATTGCAAATTACTGGTAGTTGTAACCTATACCGACTGGGCTAATTACTCTTTATTGGTCTCACCATTCCCTAATAGGCTGACACTAAGAGGCTTAAAAACACCAAGAGTAGACCTATAGTGATTAATCGTGTACAACGAACTAAATACTTAGGGCCTACTATTCGTTATAAAATTATTACTAAATACAAATACTAATTAAATTATTTCTGCAAGATTACCGTATATAAAAAAAATGGATAGTGGTTGAGATTTTTTTTCAACCATTTAAATTTTGAAAATTAATCACCTTACTGTAAACTTATTTTAATTACATTTCCTTAAAATAGTTTTTAAAGCCATATTAGCTCCTGTGTATCTGTTTCAATATTTCAAAAAAATAAAAGTAATACAATATCGGCTATGATCAAACATACAGTTAATGACTTTTTGACTCCATTTTTCGTAAAAGTAGATTTCGTTCGTAAGAAACTACAACATAATGAAATGACATGTGGTTTAATATAATCCTACTGTATTTATGTTGTTTTTAGAAAAAATATAAAATTTGGTAAATACAACCCAACATTCACGAATATTTCGGTGTAACTTAACGTATACTAATCCTTATTTTGGTAATGTCTTACATTTTTACTGCAGTTTCGGGTATTCGCCCATCAGGAATATAAAAAAACACAATTAGACACATACACATAAAACACATTTCACTCCATGCGGAGGTCGTAACAATTAAAATAAGCGAATTAACAATCCACGAATTCTAAATGACCTTGTGTAAATGTTTAATGTAATGCAACAACGATCAACTTTCTAAGAAATCAAATAACTTACTTATCAAAATTGCAAACCATTGCAAAAATATACCTCAAAATCGTATTAGCCTGATGGCACATCCGTATGCATTTAGAATATAGATATTAAATTTAGCAAACCTGCATGAATTAGTTGGTGTGTAAGCTTATATCAGATAGCTCAAGATTGTTAACTAAACAGAGGCTTTAAAATATTCATAATATTGTATAATAGTTTCACAACCATTAACCCTAAACTGAATAGGAAAGTAGTATTGCGAGTTGGTTATGAATGATACAATGGCCATGTTGATTGGATAGATGAGCTTTGTTCCTCACCGTAATCCCACAGCCTGCTAGTGGCATAGATAATGCACTATTCTGCTCAACAATAAAGTAAATTAATGTCGGATTTGAAGGATTATATAGAACAAATATTGTTTTATCCAGTTTGTTTAAATCTGTTCTTATACATGAAATACCAACAAACCACATACCCTATTTCTTTTAAAAAATTACTTTGCAAAAATACTCTATTTAATAAAGGTGAACCATAATGTAGCAATAACATATCAATCTTAAATAATTAATGCTTTCAGATTTAGATTGACTGATTAACCTGTCAGACTTTTAAAAAATACTTCTCTTTAAGAAACCAAAAACGACTATTGTAGCCCTTATAGGCCAATCACTGATACACTAGCCAATACTGTACACAAAGATAATTACAAAAATTATAACTATAAATTTTTTTTACCAGAACAAAATTAATCACTATAACTTTTGTGAAATTTCCCTATTGTTAATTCTTTTTTAAAGTATTAAACATATTATATGTGAATATGGTTAGTTATATATAGATTTGGAAAAAGATATGTTTTTACATTTTGCAGATATCCACCCCCCCACCCCCCCCACCCCCATTAATGCCTATGCTACTCAAGAGGTCCAGACGATGAACTTCTCAGTATTTCATAAATTAATTATTATTGATAATAATAACTATATTATTTATCTTAAACACGACAACACACAATAATTATAAATGTTTGAAGAGGGTCTAGGATTAAAATATAATGTAGTCCTAAATTTGTGTTTATGGGCTTGCATTTGGCACCATTAGGAGACAAGTCTTCCGTTGTGAGGGACTCCCGGTTCATCCAGTTTATGGGTTAAACCCTAACCTCTTTATTCTGGATTAAATCCACGCTGGAGCCGCATTTCCGCATTACTTCGCCGTGAAACCACTTTAGCCTTCTTAGGACTCTAGAACCATTCTAATGTGTTATATTCCTACTATTCTTAAATTTTTTTCCCCAATACTTGATGTACACAGTTGTTTCCTGAGTTCCATTTTTTGGCTGACTGCAGCATCTGATTTATCATATTATCAGGTGTCATTTGTTTACCTCACTCAAGACTTAATTTTTCTCTATTCCCGTTTCACTCTTGGCAGCTGAATATAATGTGTACTGCATTGTCCACATCGCTTCTAAGGTATGCGCATCCAGGTGACTACAATACCAAACTTATGGAGGTACAAATTAAAACAGCCAAGCAGAGTTAAGACTTGGGTGAGAAATAAGTTCGTCTCCCAATGTCGTCTATCCATCCACTCCTTCAGATTATTAATCATCGGTAAGTCCATCGTCCAAATCGTTTCTCTTTCCAAGTAGTTTGCCATTTCTCAATAAACCTATCTTTAGCCTCTGTTCTTACTGCTTCCTTATTGTTATGTTCCTAGTTTTTCTGTAGCGAGAGGGTCTCGAACGCTTCCTTTCTCTCATCACTATAATATGTATTAAAGGAACTGCGCTCTCCGACACTGGGCGGTATGCAGAGGTGATTCTTAATGTCATATATCGTTGAAGTGACACTAGTTTCTTTCGGTTGTTTGCCATGTCTATTGTTTCCGCCCATATTGGTGCCGCGTACAGAATCTTGTAGTGCACATTATTTATTACATTGGAGTAATACAAGACCTACAGTATTTCAAACAGTAAAATACATGGTAAAAGCTTAGGATCGCATCAAACATTAAACCTTTTTTATTGCCCTACATGTACCACAATCTCAGAATAAGTATTAATAATTAGCAATCCGACATTTATTATTATTATTTTTCCAACATTATTAACATTGGTTTATTTTAAATCCATGCATATTATGATGAACTGGCATTCTAATGAATATAATATCTGAAGACGGACAAATAAATCAAACTTAAATGTTGTTCGAAATATCCTATTTTATTTATAGAAAAAATAGCCTACTACCAAATTATAAAATTGGAATACATTTTTTAATGATTCCTTTTCAAACTTTTAGGTGAGCCCCTAATTTAAAATACCAGTATTAAATCATTTATATTTGTCTAAGTTGTGCCCTGGCTGTGCTAACCTAAAATTGTTTCGAGTTATTAATTCTAGTAAACATAATCAGCTGTAATAACCGTTATTATATATAGTTGGTTACTGTCGATAAATTAGTGCACAAAATGAAAATGGAATAAACATTAGTTTTTAACACAGTTATACACTAAGAAACTAAATTTTATATGGAATTTACTTATTTTGTTATAAAAAATTGTCCGAATTTGTGCGGACGTTTGTATAGCTGTAGATTTAAACAATTACATATAACCGATAAAATTGTCTTTGGCTCTTTTCTGAAACGTTGCTTGTAACTCAGTAATTTTTTTTAACGTCCTGCTGTTTTGCATTTTAAGGCAAAAGACGGGTCCTACAGTTTTACGTGAAATCCGAACCACAGCCAATGATGTCCGTTAAGAAACCATTTAGAAAATTATTTGGGTCAATGGGAATTGAACCCGGAACTTGTAACTCAGTAATAATAATACAGATTAAAAATGTTACGTAAACGTATACACATTTATTTTTTTATATTTCAATATTTAAAAAAAAATAATTTTTACATTTATATCTAATAAATGCAACCATTACAAAAATATTATTAATAACATACAAAATACTATATTGCAACCTTAGTTGTAATGTGGTACATAGTTTATGCCGATCATAAAGCAGATAACAATGAACGTTAAAAAAAACGACTTAACCAAATTTTGAGAAATTTCTTTCAGATGATATTTCCGTTAATACCATTCTATTACTCCCCAACAAAGTCGATATCATTTTTTTAATCTTGAATTGTTTGGTGGTTTATATTTGTGATGCTATTTAATCATAATCATATGTTTATTTGTCATTTACCAAACATATTTGGAATAAACATAGTCACAAAGTTACAATTAATTCAATTATAAGTTGCTACATTAAAAACTTAAAATATAAAGACATAAATTAACAAAGGTATTGAAACAGTATTAAACGTAACAATAATAAATATTTACCTAATAATAAAACAATGAAATACAATACTGTGTCTAACCAAAGTTCAAGTCTTTTAAATCATCCGTAAGGAATTCATTCAAACAGTAGGCCTAATACGGGTGTTCAACAAGCCATTCAAAAAACACCTGAACAATATTTGTAAATGTAAATTTGAATCTGGCAGCCATAGGCAATTTATTAAAAAATGGCACACAATTAAAGCCATAGCTCCTAGTTGAGTTAATTAGTCGAAACTGAGGAGCATTTCCTTTGTTTTTATTCCTGGAATTATATGGATGCTGGTCACTTCTAAGAGGAAAACTATCAAGATTTAACCCTAGAACTGGCATGGTTAAAGCTCAAATTGAAAAGCCCGTTTATAGCGCTTTGCAAGCATATTTTTAAAAATTCGCCAAAAATAGTAAATGAACCCCAATCCAAAAGTGTTCCATAGCTTTTTTGTAGAAGAAACTTCAAAGAATTCAAATATGCCACTAAAAATTAGTTTCTTTTGAAATTGTAAAAGTTGTTAGCTTAGAAAGCGAAAAATGTTCAGAAACGGAAGGAAAAAAAAGAACTTTATGCCTACATAAAAAATAGTAAAACATTTTTGTAATTTTTTTCAAAATACACAAAAGTTTTATAATTTAGTTCTAAATAGAAATATGTAAAAATATATTTCAATTTCACAAATTTTAGTTCAAAATAACATTTTGAACGTTTTTACTACATAACCTGCAAATCTTGACTAATTTCAAGTGACTAGCCTAGGCCAACATATTTTTTACCAAACAATGTTTTTTTTATACCAAAAATTCGAGAATGAAATGTAGAATCGAATAGCATTCTACCCAGTTTCAAATAACTTTACATTTTGTAATGAAAATTCAAAAACCTCAAATCGGCAATAACCTAAAACTTAAATTTCTATAGCCTATGTTATTTATAAACTTACCGTTTTATTACAACACCGTTATAAGCCCAATTTCACTCAAACACAATCTAAACTTATTTATTTATAACTAAAACACAATATAACACTATTTTATAAACTGTAATAACCATAAAATAACACAAAACAAATGTCAACAAATGAAGTCAACTAGACGGCTGGCGTTCAATGAATTATTGTGTTCACATTTAGAGCTTTGTTATACCAACCTATGAGATCTAAATGTATAGAATTTTACATAGATAAAAACTGTGAAGATTTCTGTTTATAACCATATATTGTACATTTTAGGGATATATCGAATAAGACTGTAAGAATCGATTCTAAACAGGCTTGCGTATTGGCCAAATATATATGACCAATTACAAGCTTTTACCGTATATCCTATAGAACAGCTGTTTTCAGAGTAACATGTGATTTGAAGACACAGTTTGAAACAGAATCGTCTGCTAAATTCAATGCTGTAATGATCTTCTTCATAAATAACTTCTGTGAGGAATTACAGACCGTTGAAAATGAGACAAAGTCTTGACAGTATACGGCGTTCATTGACGCGTGAATCATAGGTGATTTAGGTACTACAATTTTGAAACAGTGATTACGTATGTAAATATGTGTTCTACAAAAAAGTTGTAAATACAAAAATTATAGTTTAATTCATTACCTTTCCAACGGTACCGGTTTTATTACGATTAAATCATTTTAAGTGGATATAATGATCGATTGTGCAAATTCTCGCAAAGGTTCGAGCGGGTTGCGTTGCCCCTGAGAGACTGCAGTCAAAACTGCAGTCTGCCACTTTGAGGGTTAATATTGTATACCTTAGGACCATCTGCTGAAAGTATAAATTGTATATACTTAAAATCTTGTTGATTTTTAAATAGTTCCTTTCAGTGCTCTAAGGAACCTACACCACACAAAATGCGTGTAGCTTTTTTCTGCATTATAAAGACATATTTAAATTAGTCGCATGTCCCCATAACATTAAACCATATTGAATATGCGACTGAAAAAGACCGAAGTATACATTACGCAGATAATGCGAGGAAATTAGTGGCTTAATTTTGTACAAAAATACAATACTCTAGATATTTTTTTAGTTAACTCGGTCAAGTGGTGCTTCCAAGCAAGTTTACTATACAAATGTAACCCAAGCATTTTTACAGATAACGCTTCACATGCTTCACTATGTAATTTTCCCAAATAAAATAAAATTCTTTTCTTGATTTAATAAAAGCTTATTTGCTCAACCAATCATGAGCTATTACCTCAGCCTTATTAATTTTGTTTCTAAGACTGATTAGATCTTTATCTACTGCCAGAAGGGTAGTATCATCAGCATACAATAAGGAGGATAAATTATGAGAATTTAGAATTTTTGGCAGATCATTTATAGAAATTAAGAATAAAAATGGTCCTAATGTTGAGCCCTGAGATACAACAAACGTCACTTCTCTAATACTTGAAATGTCATCACCCAAAGATACAAAATGTTTTCTATTTCTAAAATATAAATTCATTCATTTTAGAGAGTTATCATTTAGCCCATATATTTTCAATTTCTTCAGAATATGCCCAAACTGAACGTTGTCAAAAGCTTTGCTCAAATCACAAAACAAAAAAGCAATTTTTGATTTATTCTCAAACCCTTCCAGCACCTGATCAGCAATACTCTGAACCGCCATCACAGTTGATCTACCCGATCTTAAACCAATCTGATCATTTGTAAATAGGTATAATGCGCAATCGCAGATCAAAAGGTTAAAATAATGTTATTAAGAAAAAGGAAACATCTATGCTTATGATTGTTTTATGTATGAAATACATAAGTATTTATTTGTCAACTACGTAAAGAAAACTAGAGGATATTTTCTCAAATTTTTACATGGTCTGTTCCTTGTATTGTAACAGTCTTTCTATGCAGTATTTGGTTTATTTTCTTAGGAGAATTTGTATGACAAACTGGGAACATTCAATTTATACGGATAAAATAGAATAATATATTTTAACATTAAAATAAGTTGTAAGGAAATGACAGACTTAGCTTTATGATCTCAGTATATCACATTTTTCATTAAAAAGTTAAATAATTTAATCACCTATACCCTGACAATATATCAGCTCTAGTCATTTAGATTTCAATTAAAACTTTCAAGCAAAATTACTACGTACCCGATACTTTAAATTTAAAGCAATGTGGTCAATTTGCTTTATCATTAGTTATAAAGTTCAATATTCATCACAAGTTTTTTCATTAAAACTTTATTTATCACAACTAACTACAGAATACTTTACATTTACAATCAATTTGCATTCCAATTTACTCTTGTATATTTCTTTTCATGTTTGTAAATGCAAATATTTATCTAATACTTTCATCTTTTTTTTTTTCTTTGAATTGTATACATAGAACAGTACTTTTGTTACAATTCTACGTACTCCTTCAGCAATGAAATATTTAAAGCCAATACCGCATCAATATTTCCTGGATACTGGACAGCTGTAAGAAGTCCAAAAAGTCGGCTGTATTAATATACAGACCATAGTGCTCGGTCGATTTAAAAATACCAAAACCTGTAAATGGCTTTACAAATTTGTATATATTTTTGATAGTTAAAATACTTTTGTAGATTTATAGTTTGAGCAAAAGTTATTTTCATCGAAGATAACAGAAACAGAGGCCTAAAAACTCTTCTTTTACTTTGATCTTACTGAAGACACATCACATTTATGTGCATAATAAAAACAAAATAAGTTTCTACACAGTCGCTCCTGCTTTGCCACACCATTTCTCTTTTCAGGCCTTGTTTCATGTTTAAAGTGTATTTTATTTTACGAAATAAGAAAGAATTCAACGTCGAAAGATGGCTATGACATTTGGAGCAACAACTGGGATAATGTAGTTAGTTATTGGATATAAATTGGCATAAATGAATGTAGGTGATTTTTTGAAATCACTAATGATACCTCATGAGATTAAAAAAATAAATTTTATAGTGTGCTATTTTATTTTTAAGCTGTTGTAGGCCTATATATAAAACACATTAAACAAGAAATCCTCGGTGTTTGTTTAAATAAAATGTAAGTATTTGTTTTTCATATCTTGAAAATAGCCACTATTTGTTTAATATGGGGACCACATTAAAATGTGTTAATTAAATTGTACGACCTTTCTATAGTTTGGTTATATTTTGTAAATTATGATATTTGGTGCACTTTTGGCCATAGTCTTCGACAATATCAAAATTACTGTGAACAAATTTTGGAACCAATGAAAATTAGCTCAAATTTCAAGTAGTTTAAAGGCGTTATTTGAGGGTTCAATAACAAAAATAATAATTATAGCTCAAAGCACAATTTAAACAGTTTAAGAAATGGGTAAGAGTTTATGGATTCAAAAAGTACTGTACCTAAAACGTCCGTCAAAGAATTGCAAATGCAATCCACAGTTATATACATTTCAAATGATTTTTTTACAAACAATATTTAAACATTTGTTGTATCAATTAAAATTAAAAATAACTATAACTTGGAAAATTAAGACCATTTTTCAAAATTAGCTAAATAAATATTAAAATTTCATGAAAAATTTACAACTATATCCGGTTTAATGTTTTTATAGGCGCAATAGTTTAAGAGATAAAACATAACTATTAGAGATTTTTTTATTCTCAGTCTAAAATTATCCCTTATGGTTGAATCAAATCCGGTCAACTTATCCGAAATAGGGTGGAAATCTCAACGTTTTAAAAATTGGCTCAGTATCTCATTCAAGTGACCTGTACTACATGAGTGAGCTCCCACAGTCCTCGAGGATGGAGACGAGCGCAAGGGAGGAGTGATTTAAAGATTTTTATTTGTCTTATATATTTGCTGAAATTGAGTTTAGCGAAAAAATAACCCTATTCAAAATTAAACTAGAGTAAATTTTCATCAAAGGTCTTATTCATTGTTTCGTAGTGACTAAAGTTTTCGAGATTAAAAAATATTTTAAAAAAAATTTAAGTCGGGATTTTAAGTTTATTTGTACAGTTATTCAAACATGAAATGCACATAGCAAAACTTTTCTCATTGCTTTACATTTTACACATAAATACATAGGCCTATTTATAAACAAAGTCATCTATCCACTCCAAATTCCTTGCCATCCAGCAATAGACCATTTGTGCATAATCCTTGCAGTTGGTGCAAACATTTCATACAGGCTTTTTGACATCCACATTTACCGTCAGAAGAACATGTGTATCTACATGAAGTAGTGCTTAAAACATAATTTGAAGCTGCAGAGTGCAAGGTTTTATTGGCTCCAAAGTGGCATCCTCCCTTCACCTCCATCCCCAGTAGCCTACTTTGGAGTTATTGTGTTCCCCTGTCATCCCTCTACTTGCAAATAAACTCTGAAGGAGTGTTGTTTTGTAGATCATTTTGTTTTAGGGATTGAAGCAAGATGAGGTGTGAGATTGTTTGTCGATTTAACAAATGTACAATATATTAATGGTGGTTTAGTTCGCCCTGAGTCGAGGCCACGCTGATCAAAACTATCCCGATCTATGAATTCGCATATTAAAGACGTATCTGGGTGATCTGCAAACATCCAGCTAAGACTGTAATTTACAAGTCTGTAGATTTAGCAATGGAAAGAAAGACGCTCTTCACTGTGAATTTTTATTGGTTTAATTTATTCAGCACACATACCAGGACGAGAACGATTGACGAGTGAACAATAAATACTAAACTAATTAAAAATCCATGTTATAATTCACTTTCGTTAAATAATAGATGAAAGAAAATCAGAGAAAAATATGACAACTAATTAATTATGAATCATGGTGGTCAAAAAACAAATTCCCTGTAGCTAAGCACGGGTATTCAGCTAGCTTAGTAATAGATAACAAAATGGAGTTCAGTGATACTATTAGTAATACTATTGAAGATTAACCTTTCAGTGCCATAAATTAGAGTTATTAATACATGAATAATCATAAACTTGTAAAAGTATAACAAAATTAAAATTCTGAAGGTTTTTTATGGATTATTTACAATCGAAATGTAGGGTACATCAAAGTATGTCGTTAAACAAACAGAGAGACGAAATTCAGCCTCTTTGTACGACATATCTCACACATGTATGTTTCTGTTTTAACGTTAAACTTTTAATCTGACTGGAAGTTTAAACTAAGTGTGGTATAAATATAATGATTAGTAGTACGATTTCGATTTGTAAAACAATTACACGTATTATTGACCAAGAAACAAACATCCGAAAATACTAATGAGACCATTGACAAGCAGTTGTTTGAGTTTAGGTTAACAACAAAATCATTCATTAATATTAACAAAACTTATTATTAGTAGAAGATATTGTCAGTTTATTTGTTCATAATAACTAACTTTGGTTTCATGGAATCAACAAAAGTTAATTATCATAGATTGAAACATTATAAATTCCATTTCAACTTCTGGAATTAAGCTCTAATGTTTACAATCACGAGTTATAATTAATTAATTAAAACAACCCTCATTTCAACTATGTAATCCATTTGTTGGTATAAGGGTTCTTTTTATTGAAAGATCAAAGCTCATAGAATGTTCAAATGCCTTTCTTGGCTTTATATTAAAGCTTTTCAGTTGAAATGTTTGTCTAAAATATAAGATTTATTTTATTAGATAAATTTACTTAAATTACATCCATTTTATACTTTTTTATTGAGAAAATCTTTCAAGAAATGTTACGGTTTATATAAAAATATAAATATATTTTTAATATATGACTCCACATATATAAATATGTAAAACAAAAAAAAGGAGTAAAATCTCCTAAAAGCCTCAGTAGGTGTAGCATCATTACATCTACACTTCAATACATTAAATTTTCAAATTCAGATGTCAACTAAATAAATCACTGGGACGTGTATTTTTGTATACTGTTTGCAACTTTGTTTTGTTAAAACAGTTGTATCCCATCCATTAAAATCAGATATTTCGCAGGTATTGTAAAAGCAAAATTATTTTAAATTTTCTTTGTCTTGTATTTATAGCAACTATTCTAGTTAATGTTTTTAAACTGTTTTCTTTTTACCATATGTTTATTAAAAACAGACTAATGAAATGTGACCAAAATTATGTTAATCCAATGGGTAGTGTAAAAAGGTGCCTGTACACTGGAGAGTGATTTTCATAGAGCAAGTCTAGCTAGACCGCTCTAGCTAGACTGAGTGCGTGTACACTGTAGAGAATTTTCTCTTGGTAGAGCATTCGTAGAGTGGAGATAGACAAATCTAGCTAGCGCACTCTCTGAACCTGTGTACACTGCATAACGTAAATACACTAAGTAGAGAAGGGCTAAAAATTTCTGAGAGCAATGTGAGTCTAGGTTTTTTTGCGCTCTGTTGTGAAGTTAAAATGTCTTCAAGAGAGCGTTTAGCAGCTGGGGTGGTTGTGTGTGCCTTGTTAAATAAGAAAACTATTAAGAGTTTTTTCGCCACTTTTTCTTGTTAATTTTCTGCAATTCAGCATTGAATTGGCAGCGGAGGTTGTGAAACGTTCTGCAAATTTCTTGCAGAGTGCTTCTCATTGCTTTTGCTATCACCCGAAACGACTGTGCTTACAAATTTCTGTCTCTGTATTCTTTCATAGTACAATTTCAAATTTCTGGATGGGCTTCAATATGTTCAAATAATGATATTGTTTTTTCGCGACTCCACACAAATTTAGCCATATTGAAACACTATAAACACAGATGTAACACAAAAAAGAACAAATAAACAAAAGAATCCACCACTGACTCTACGTAGAGCACTTTCCAATATTCAACAGGACGAATGGAGCTAGACTGATCTAGCTAGGGCATCCAAACACTGTGTAGAGTCGGTCATCTACAGCTAGAGCTTAGAGCAGTCTCCGCTAGGGTTCTCTAGCAGCTGTGTACACTGGAGAGGAGCTTAGAGCACGATTGTCAAACGGTTGCCATGACAACGTAAGTAAATAAAAATATCACTAACATAACATATTGTAAGTACAGACTTATAATTAATTATTAAGTTCGACTTTGTCGTCTGGGGCTACACCCCCGAACAATTCTTGTGGTTATTGGTTTAGATTCTGATGTAGCTTTGGATCTTAGGCTTTTGATTTTGTCATCTATCTGTCTCACAATCCTGAGAAAATTAAAAATCCAGTGCAGATATACAAACGCAACGAATGTAAGAAATGGCGTATGAGTGAACACTTTTCGAGAATCTCGGCACTGCATCCGAGAATGCTATCACTCTCAAGGCCAATGCAGCTGTTGACAGCAGATATATATAATCAGCTATAGTTTTCAGAATTTTTTGGCTGGCTGCGACAAACGGATCCCAAACTATTTTTAGTAGAAAATCTGTTACCAACATAACATATGCACTCTTAAAGACAAAAGCGGCAGTTTTAGAAGGATTTTAAAGTTTTTCCGGAAACCAATCATATTCCGCTAGTAGTATAGCAAATGCAAGGATGAATACATACGACGGAATCGAAGATTCAACTATATTCTACTTTCACAGCATAGCCCGAACCAACAGATTTTAGTGAAATACACAAACAGTGCTACTGAAATAAATAAAAACCTGTTGAATTTAGGAGCGAACTCTTTTAGTAAATCTAATCCAATCGCAAGCTTCATTTTAACCAAACTCATATCAGTATATAAAACATATAAACTCATATCAGTTTGGTCTACTAAACTGTAATCTGTTTACAAAATCTTTAATACAAATTTCTACTTAAACTTAAATGTCTCCAGCTATAAAACAAAATACTTTTAGGCCTACACGACGTATAATAAAAGTGCATAAACTCCCATCTGTGTTTAATTTGAGAAACTTAATTGGAAGCGCGCTGGGCCCATAGTTAAGCATGACACAGTTTAATTCTATTTAAAT
Source organism: Philaenus spumarius (assembly GCA_018207615.1). NCBI lineage: Eukaryota > Metazoa > Arthropoda > Insecta > Hemiptera > Aphrophoridae > Philaenus > Philaenus spumarius. The sequence goes on from JAGFPH010000099.1 coordinate 182,268, forward strand.
CAAAGTAATAGATTTTATTGTATTAAATCGATACATGCAAATAAACCAAGTTAACTAATTTTAAGGTTAAGATAATAATAATAACACCATTGCCATGGCAACCAATGCAAATCAAACGGTTGTCATGACGACATAAGTAAATAAATAATATCTCTATCATAACAAACTCTTGTGCTAACTTTTAAACTATACAGATAGCGTAAGTTAGCGAGAAATTTGATTTATTCACTTATCAAATCCAATTTTACTTGATATAAAAATATTCAACGTCATGAAATATGGCAATCGTGAAAAATGATTTTTGCCATCTTTGCTTTGATGTTATAATTAATTAATCCCACAACTTTAAACAATATATATACAATACGTGTAAAATGGAAAGTATTACATTTTTCTGTAAAGTAGTTTTTAATACAAACAATAATTGTTTAGCTGTTAAAATTACCAAGATAATTACTTTATAAAATAAATTCTTGTTTTAAAAACAAATGATATTTTCAAGAGGGAAAGCTCAGTTAATAAGGCCAGTTCAGCAGATATAATCGCGAATGCTTTTATTTCTTCGACTTTGAATTCTTTATTTGTCCTATGGGCACAAAATCAGAATGTTACGCCACGACAAATTCTATGTAGAATAAATTTTCTAAGTGTAACTTATGCTTGCAAGAACGTACATTATTTTTAGCAACACTGTATCAAGTACAGGTCTTCACTCGATTCCACATTCACCGTGCAGTACATAAGTAGGCTATGTCCTACTTACTTAAGACCTGATAAGTACGTAAGCCAAGTACTGGAAATATGAAGGAAGTTACCTAGATTACGACTAAATTCAAAATGAGGAACGTATTGGCTGTGGAATGTATGCTCCCAAGTAAATTAAAGAGTCACTTAATAACTCAACACCTTTCGATTCAATTATACGAGGTAACAGATATTTTTAAAGACGCCTATTTCATTAATTTGATAAATAGAGAAAATAAGATTTTCGAGGATTAGCTTTTCTATAAAAAGATTAGCGCTGAAACAAGTGGTACGGATTTGAAATTTTAGATGGTTTCATGGTTGAAAATAGTATTAATTTTAATAATTGTGTTGGCATTTGTACGAATGAAGGAGGTTTCGTAGAAGGATGCTTCAAGCCAGAGTTACGGCCAAGTAACCAAATGCTAATGGTGCTATACAGGTGGACACACTATATGATCCACCTGAAAGCTCTAGCAGCAGCACTACTCAGTTCAGATTTTCGTAGGGTTATCGGAACTGATACCAAAGCAATAAATTGTATCTAAAACAGTCATCACATAGCAAGAATTTTTGAAAAACTAATCATTAAATGGGAAGGAAACACTCATGCCTACTATACTATACACTTCGTTGTGTATTGTTAGGCATAAGTATTTTTCTAAATCTTTTATTAGTGTTTTATACAAAGAAAGGATATTTGTAAAACAAATATATTAGTTTCTTTGTTCATGTGTGTGATTTTTATTTTAGTTGATTATTTTTGTAATATTAATATTACTAGGGGCTCTGCCCCTGGATGCTTCGCGTCCCAACCCCGCCTCGGCCTACGGCCTCAGATAGCTGCTTCGCTTCGCTCGCAGTTGGAAAACTCTCTAAAGGCTAATCTTTGGCTCGTTTGTCCCTGGGTGAACGAGCATCGTTTAGTATTTTTAACATCTGGATTGTATCTATAATGGTATCTATTCAAATATTTAGTGACTTTGAAGGAGGTATAAAAAGAAGCTGTACCCTACCTATTCGCCTTTTATGTGACTTGAAAGGTGGTATAAAAAGAAGTTCAGATTTTAAATTGTAGGCGCATTTTTCAGAATTTATGCGCGTTTTTGAAGACATAAGACCTAGCGCATTCAAATTCCTGACGTCAAATAACCCCTTTATGCAAATTTTCATCAAAATCGTTAGAGCCGTTTTCGAGATCCTTGACAGATACAAAGATAGATACAAGAATTGCTCATTTAAAGTAATAGGATTGCTCAGCTATTTATCTATTACTAAAATTAAATAGCCATTGCAAATGTAGTATGTTGATTATAAAACTCGTCTGTGATTGGCTATTAGTTATAAAATAGAGTTAGCTAATTAAAATTGTATTACATTAAGTGAGTGTTAAAAAAAACTATATACAATACTCTCAAGTAAATGCGTAATTTCACTTACTACGAATAAAATCTATAAGTTTGTGTGTTGTGTACACTTATTATTACAGAATAATTGTATACAATAGTGTAAGTAGATAGGTGTAAGCTTTGAGTCAGAAGGTAAAAGTAAATCCAGGGCGAACCACTGATTTATGGTAAGTTTATGTATTATTTTTTAGAAGTTGATTTACAAGACCAATAATTACACGCAAATAGTTTGCTGATCGTTTATTAATGTTTCACTTACGGTTGTACAGTTCCTGTAAAACATCATATAAAGTTAATGAATTGAATTGTGAAACCATCCCTCCCTCAGCTTTTGTTTATATCCTAACCCTCGCACCCTCCCTCTGCAGGAGAGTGAAAAACACTAAAACCTTGTTCTAAAAAAATATAAATCCTTCCATTACTCGGAATCCTTTCATTTCACACATTCACGCTTCCAAATACAAGGATAATAAAACTCCGACTGTTTTATTTCCATCCGTAAAATTTTCCAGGAAAACGTACAAAGATTGCTATTATTTTGCATATTTATTTCTTCCTATTGTAATATTTTCTTTAATTAAGAGTCATTTTGTTTTTTACATATATAGCCATTAAATATAACAAGTACAAATTATATAACGTTACTAGCTGACCCGTACGGCGTTGCCCGTGGTGGTTGGTATTTTCAGTCTTTTTAAAGTAATTGTATTCTTTTTAAGTGTTCAGTCAGTGAGTGGTATTTGGCTTTTATATATATATATAGATCTTAAATAATAAAAGCACTCTTTCATAATAATAAAAGATCTGAAATTATGATTTTAGTAACTTTGATCCCCCCCAAACCCCTCCTAAAATTTCAAGTTTGTTGAAACCTTTTTTTAGTGAAAACTTATTGCCCTAGAGGAAGCTACATACCAAATTTCATTCCAATCCGTTCGGTAGTTTTGAAGAAGTCATTTTTTAATAACTTTGATCCCCCCCAAATCCCCCCTAAAATTTCGAATTTTTTCAAACCCTTTCTTAGTGAGCGCCTATGGCCCTAGAGGAAGCTACATACCAAATTTCATTCCAATCCGTTCGGTAGTTTGAAGAAATCGTGATTTAATAACTTTGATCCCCCCCAAACCCCCCTAAAATTTCGAATTTTTTCAAACCCTTTCTTAGTAAGCACCTATGGCCCCAGAGGAAGCTACATACCAAATTTCATTTCAATCCGTTCGGTAGTTTTTGAGAAATCGTGATGAGTGAGTCAGTGAGTGAGTGGTATTTCATTTTTATATATATAGATAAAAAGGAGATTTTTATATAGATAAAAAGGAGATTTTAAACAGTAAAATTGAACCAAAAAAAACATAATTGATTTATTTGGTCATTTTGAACAAAGTGACGCAAATCTTGTTTAATTAAACTGTAACAAAGGCCTTATATAACAAGAAGATGGGTGAATATATGTCATAAGTTTCATGCCGGTACAAGACTATTTATGAGATTTACGTGTTATCCGTTGCTGTTAGTAATGCAAGTAAAGTAGCTTCCCGAGTATAAATAACAATATACATTTACTTTACACAGTTATGTCTTGGTGCGCGAAGTACATTTCGTAATAAATACGTTATGTAACACATGTTCCTCTTTTTTAGGTGAGACTGACTTTTAATGACCCGAACTGGCTTTGTTGAGACGCTATTGTAAGTATAAACTGCAATTATCGTTAGGCAATATATTAAGTAAATAAAATATATTTGTAAATAGGTTCATAAAATTTATACACATTCAAATTTCTTTAGGCAATATTAAGAATATTGACAGCTTATGTAAATGATTAGGTGATTTATCAGATCATCTCTATACCACCGAGTGTCCCACTCCCATCTCTATATCCCGGTTCTATACCGGGTGTCCCACCTAAAATTTTACAATAAATAACTTTTGAACAAATATTACAGAGTACTTTAAATGGGGAACTTTCCTTTCTTTTCAATGAAGTTTAAAAATCCATTTTGTGAAATGTAAAAAAATGGCGCCATGTTAGAATATGGCGGCCAACTTTGAAATTTGTTATGGAGCACCCTGTATTTTATGGTTTTGTAGGTGTAAAACAATACTTTGAGAATGTTCTATTCTTGAGTTTTTTTTTTTAATCCTTAGCCGTTTAGGAATTACAGTCAGTTAAACTTCAGAAAATTACACGTTTGACAGGCCAACAAATAATTGATTCCCACCTAAAATGTTACAATAGCTAACTTTTGGACCGTTGGGGGTACAAATAAGTTTTAATGGTGAACTCCCCTTATTTTTTAAGCTCTAAAATTCCATAGAAATCTACTTTGAAAAAAGTGCCAAAATTCATTAAAAATAAAGATTTGATATTTTTAAATTTTGTAACCCCCAATTTTTATAATGAAATTTTTCACTTTTTCAAAATTGATTTCCATATCATTTTTAGAGCTTACAAAAATAAGATGAGTTTCCCATTAAAACTTATTTATACCCACAACGGTTTAAAAGTTAACTATTGTAATATTTTAGGAGGAAATTAATTATTTGTAGGCCTATCAAACGTAAAATTTTAAGAACTTTAAGGGAATGTAATTCCTAATCGGCTAAAGAAATTTTTTTAAGTACCCAAAAATAAAACATTCTTTAAATATAGTTTTACACCTAAAAACCCATAAAATACACAGTATTCCATTACAAATTTCAAAGTTAGTCGCCAAATTGGAACATTTTAATTGTAGCTATTGTAATATTGTAGCTAGGACACCCGGTATAAAACACGTCTCTCGGTCTATTAGTGTATACCTGAGAACCGATGGTCCTGTTTTAATTTAGTTCAACAAGACCACTGCAAGGTTATGAGGCTAAGTTTGTTCAAAATCTGTTCAATACTAACTTCCCAAGATTTAATAATACATGAATACGTGTGTCAGAAATAAAGATTGACTTTTCTACGTATTTTACGTAATTTCTCAATATTTCTTTGGTAATCTACTTTATGGCAGTGGTAAATTTTTAAGAAATAGCCTACACATTCTATTGAGAATCTATAATATTTGTGTAATAGTACCATTTCTGTTCTGCCAATATGTTACACATTTAATATAAATATAGAAGCAGTTCTAGGTGGAGTTTGACATTAATGTGTGAGTATAAAACGTCAATAATAGAATCTGTCAAAATTGGTCCATAGTTAAAATACCAGTTAGAGTTTTTGTGACTTCCACGCGGGAGTCCCGGGTTCGATACTGGCTTAATCTTTAATAATACTCTTCTCAAACAAAATATTCTCTAATTGTAGAGTTACATTATTTCTCTCTTAATTCAATAAATATGAAAAACACTGACATGCATATGCTACGTTATTCATACTTGCAATAAATATCGTTATTGTCACAAATGAAGTTGAAAAGTAACGCTTTTTCTGTATAATTCGTTAATTTTTTTAAACTTATAGTGAAAACCTATTCCTTTCAATGGCAAAGAGATATTTGGAAACAAAAACATTTCCAAAAAGGTTTTTGTGTGCTACTACAAGTTAAAGTTCCATATTTTTTGTATTTTTACGTAATAAGTTTGTCAATCACAACTTTTTTTAGTTACAAGTTATTGTATGAATAAATAGTATCCCAAACCGACATTGAAATCGGTGCAGTTATAAAAAAATGTGCGCTGTTATAAAGTCAAAAATATTCATTTTTCTGTATATTTAACTTAATTACATATACAATTCAGACACAATAATATATTTGTTGTGTCATTCATTAAATTACTAATTCTAACCAAAAACGTTTTGATAGCGGTGCATGTTTTCGCTTATAAATGTTTTTAATTTACCTAATGTTTCTGTGTGATGATAAGTTATTTTAGATAGTTGTATACAGGTCAGGTATGTTAGTGTACTCACACTGCCGTTCAAGCTTTTGGGTTTTTCGCGTTTTTATTTTCTGTAGTAACAAACAAATTATAGAAAGTTGATATCGTGGTATAAAGTTAATATCTGAGTTTTATTATTTTATATTTTTAATTTCTTAGTAGTATATAGAAAAAGTTCGTAGTTGTACAGAAAAATCTACTAAGAGCGGACACAGCAGGCAATTCGTAGCAACGAGTGTCAGGAACTATATGTTGTAGGATGACATTCTCCTATTAATTATAGATACAAAATTGACAACAATTAAATTTGATAATATGTTAGTTTAACTTGCATGGTGTTAGGTTTCATTTACATGTTTTACGACTTACATGTTAGGTTTCGTAAATCGGTAATCCTATTTATTATTTAACATAGTTTTTTTTAATATCGAAGTAAGGTAGTTGCTATTTAAGTTTGGGGTTTCATTTATTATCGCTGATATTTAATTTGTTATGCAAGATCGATTATTTCCTTAATCTAAAGTAATTCGTTACCCATGTTTTTATATGAGGTTTATTCAACTCATAATATGTCAACTATCATGTACTGTAAGCCTGTGCCAGAAGCAAAAGCTGAACAGATCAACGATAGATACCTTAATTAAATTTCTTCAACTAGTCTGAAATAAGTATCTAAGGAAGTACTGAAGTATGAGTAAAATTCCTTATACGACTTATCTCCTGAATAAAAAGTTTAGGCTACTTGTTGGACAATTTCTACTTTTTTTACATATATAAAATTCACAAAACATTATTACAGGAATTATATTTACGAATAATAAAAAATACGGAAACTGAACTTGAAAATGCTCCATCGTTAAGTTAGTCAACCGAAGTTATAAGTTAAAACTTCAGTGTTCCAAACCATTAAAAATGCGGAATTTTTATAGCATTAGTTAGTCCATCGATCACAGTCGATTTTCTGCTGTTATAGTTATACTACAGTAAAATTTGACATAATTTTAATGATAATCTACATGTATTATTTATGATAAAATACATTTCAATTATAAATTTTAATGATAATCTGCATTATTTCATTTATTAGAACTTATAAAATATTTGATTATGAATGTTGTGAAAAAAAATTAGGCCTATGATACTGACGTGCGAAGTATAGTTTTAAATGACTTTATCGAAGGAAATCAGAATTAATACTATTTTAACTTTAGAATTAGTTATATTTTCCATTATTTTCCTTGGTTTCAACCATTTTTGTATTAGGCGCTTTCTTACTGGATTTTTTTGCAATGTCATCTAGTACAACATTTTAACATTCACAAGTATTATTTGTACTCCTTAAAAACACGTACAATTTGCCTAATATATTTGTAAAATATTTTTCTGTAACAGCTTTCTAGGTACAGTTAAGTTTGAGTAATATAAACAGCATTTAGTTCCTTTGAAAACTGAATGTAATACCTAAATAATCAAGTAAAACATTATGTTACTTTGTTAAATTTTTGAAGGAGTTTATATTTAGTAGGATTCTATATTGCAGAAACGTTTTTCGGTTCATAAAAGTTAACAGCAGCCTTATTAGAAGTTGAGTGTAATCTAACTGCACAAGTTTATCGCTACACGGTAATAACAAGCACGAATAACGTGAAGCTCAGTGTTCTAAGTTTAACGACGTATATCTTTTACGTTTTATACTTCTATCGATAAACGAATATGTTTACTGTTGTTGTTAAAGATAATATAATATTGAATTACTTCGCATTATTTTTCATGTACAATGTTCAAGCCACTATCCTTCACATACTATGTATATCTCAATTGTATAGGTTTTTTTCAAGGAAAAAGATGTATGGCTAGGACTACAATTAGCGTTCGTTTACAACTTTAGAACGACTGAACCGACTTTTCTGAACTATATAGGACACTAGATAATCCCATCTTTTTAGGTATTTGTCAGTGGTTTCAGGTCTGTCACTAATTCAGCTATCAATAATTGACGTAGATTTGTATCTTTATTAAATCATATTTTCCACGAGCTCTTGGGCCTATTAATTTTGAATCCAAAGAAATAGTTTTAACTACAGTCAAAGCTTTGCATTGAATTTTCCCGAAACCTATAGCTTTTATAACCTTTTCTGTACTGTAAGTATTAATGCTCCATATAATGTTATGCGTACAACATATCGTGGACACAGTTTTTTCTAAATCACATATGTGTGTATATTTTAATTTGTAAATTCATAAAATGAAGAATAGTGTGCAATAATTCAATTTCATTGTTTTATTTTAAATTTCTAATAACTTTCTGAGTACATAATGAAGGGATTAATCTTTTCGTTGGCCGGAAGATGATCCTCTGGTTTTTGGAATTATTGAATGAGACAACTTTATTTAAGCTAAAACATCGTGCCTAAGGATATTCCCTTCTTTATAGAATTAGTTCGAAAATGTATAAAATTGTAAATGTATCGTTATATTTACCAAAACATCTGTTCTGTTGTTCCATGAGTGGTGTGCAGCTCAATTAGTATGTTGGCATTTCAGTAGTAACGGATTGCACAGTAATAGGTTCGTAATTCAGTATGCGATGCCACTTCCACGTTCATTATTCAAAAAGAGAAACAATTGATGATAAGAAATAACAACACAAATAGCCTTAATCGACATGATACATATTTCAAATCTAACCTGTAGTAGCTAACACTATCCTATCTTGACGATACATTGTACTAGAGCATGCATTATACTGTACTTACAATAATGCACTATTTCATACTTTATCAAATATTTGAATTTGTTTTGCTTCATACAAAAGAATGCATTTGGTTTCAGACAGCACTACAAATGTATTTTTCCCATCCGTGTAACAGTTTCGTAACTACACACGATAATATCTTCTTCATTTTTAAGAAGATAATATATGTTAAAGAGCATTTTTTTAAATTTTTTTTTATGATTACCTGTTTCAATCTCGAGAAGAGATCACTTCCAGTTCCTTACAACATTTGTTTAAACCCGTCCATACGAACTTCGCTGTGTACACACACACACACACATTATAGTCACTACTACTACACGTACACAAAACATTATACAATCATGGGCTATTTAAATTTATTATTACATACGTTATGAAATATACGTGTTGAACTAATTGTATAAGTAATAAAATTCCTCGAAATTACTTTTTTTCTCCATTTGTTCTTTCTTTTTACTACTACTGCCAAGTCCGCTTTATGTATAAGGTATTGGTGCTATATAGCTTATGGCATAATGCATACACCGATAAAGAACATTTATCCCAAGTATGTAGTTGTCTAGATTACTCAAATAAACGTAATACCATTGTAATATTTACTACGGATAGTCAAGAGATAATTTTGGATTTGATTTTGTATTAAACTTTGAACAAGCGTCATGTTAACTTTCAGGGTAAATTTGAGAACTAAAGTTCCAGCTTTGTTTACAGTTCTTGTAGTAAACACGTTCTAAAGGCTTTGGGCAATCAACATATACGCTTTAGTAACACTAAGTGGCTTTGTTTTACTAACTTTTACTGTGGTGTGGTGTTACAAATTAATTTGAAACTTAATTACTTTTAAACTATCCGTGTATCAAACAAACACATTTAGTTATCAGTTACTTAAACCAAAACTTTTATTAGATACAGTTGAATTCCCAAAGACAAGCAGAAATTTTGGCAGCTTGTTCCTACATGTAATATTACAGAAAAACGAGTCGTTTCGAAGTCTGTATGGGCCTGGGGAATATCTATAATACAATTTAGTTCCCTTTGCGTAAACGAGGTGTTGTGCTTCCAATCTCACATGAGAAATCAAATGACTAAAATGTCTACATTCATCACAAAGATCATCTACATCAAAATAGGGAATGTTAATATTAAATAAAAGTGCAGTTTTAAAATAATGTTGAGGTCCGAGGTTCAGATGGTATCAATTCTTTGAACCTGTACTTTACGATTTATTATTTCTGTTATTTGCATTTTCTCGAAGACCTATGTTTCGACGCAGTATTTCTGAGGCTGGGATTGTATTTTGTACTAGGCCTATGTATAACTTAGAACTAAGCTCTCATGCAAATGTCACATAGTAAATGTAAGCAATATACGCTATTTAGCAATCACAACACAACATTAAATAAAGTAAGCACTATATTATTCAAACACAAAAGTAATTTTAAAACCCTGTTAAAAATTCTTCAATGAATCATTAAAACGTAAATAAGACGTATACAAATTTAAACCGTATAGTTTTGCAAAATGTAAGCAATCAATCAAAACACTATGCGAATCAGCATAAATATATTAATAACTGTAATATGATATCCAAAACATAATTTTAAACAAAACTATCAACTCCTATAAAAGCGAGTGTACGTACGAGCGTACGTAGAGTAACATTTAAAGAAGAAATAAATAATATTCGTTTAACTTAATAATATAAGAGCTGATTTCACCCATCATCTGTAATACGCAAACAAAACCTAACGTAGATTATACTTTGGGGTTATGTTTACAACTTCAATCAATAATATAGAATATAATATTAATAACTTCTAAATCATTTAATCTATCAATATGAAATAAAAGGCAATTAAAAGATAATGTTTTTATTTTTATTTAAATATATATATAATAATACTGTATACATAAACACAAAATCTTAACAAATATTCCTACAGTTTTATAGTCCTTATAATTGTATACATTTACCGAGTTAAAAATCCCCGTGTGCATAGTTAGGTGGGCCTAGATAAAGTGTGTTGTTTAAATAGTATTTTGTATAAAATATGTATTTCTCATGTGTATCTAATTAATTCGCCTGTGAGTTTCAAGGGATTTGCTAGTTGTATATAAATAAACAGCTGTTATAAATTATTTGAATTGGTTGCTATCATGGAATTATGTTGTTTACAAATAAGAGGCATATTAATTAGGTGATATTATACCAATATATTACATAATAGGTGTTTACAAGTAAAACATATAATTTCCGGTAATATGTTGCAGGTACTACAATTTCACACTACAATCATCAAAATCAACCCTATAGTAAAGAAATACGAAACTAGTACAGAGAACCTAAAACTTAGAGAATTAAATATAAGATATCAGACAAACATAGGTTTGAAATTTTTTCTTCTAACGAAATTCGAAAAAGGGATGTATTTAAATATAAATGTATATATTATGTCTGGGCTAGTGTTTAAAAAATATAAACAAAAACAACATTTCGTTTTTTTATACGTTTGTTTAAGTTAACAGGGTTCAAGATTTTTAATGTAAACATTTTAAATGGTCGCCGTTTTGAATAAATATAAAATAAAGTCTTTGATACACTTGTAAAACTTAACAGAAATAAAGCGTGTACCAAAGTTGAACCGACTATTTCTGTAGTTATAATGTGTATTTATAAATAAAATGACAGATGTACTGAGAACTAAGCATTTTCGGATCTATGTTTGTTTAAAAAAAATGTATTTTTGAATAATAAACTCCCAAAGTATCTGCATATTTCTTGAAACACTCATATAAACATCACAACATAAAATAAAAAAACAAGTATTTCAGATTTTATGAACTTTGCTAAGTTAGCTAAAAAATACACATTGGCCAATGCTAAAGTACTTTAAAATCTCCTGCAATAGTATTACTTCTTTTTAGAATTATAACAGAGGCTGAAGAGTTAAATTTCAGTATAAAATCTGTTTGCTGGGTTATGGAGATGCGTAGGCTTTCTAAAAATGTCCCGCCCTTCTCCTCCCCTCTCTGTTTCCCCTTCAGTTCAAATCACGAAGCTCTTCTCTAGAGTCAAATAACAATTTCGCTTCCCTCTAGAGTCAGATTGTGATTTCAAGATTTGAATAAAGTATTAAATAGTATTACGGATCAAGTTTCACTGTTCATTCAAACCAAAGCTCTTTGCTTTTGAAATAAATCTTATTTGAATACAATCCTAGTAGTAAGCTTGATACAAATTTGTATTTTTAGTTCTACCCAAAATAATTATAAACTGGGCAACCAAAATGTGCATACAAAATAATCCCCATTTTGCGTAGCTTTGAAATATATACTGTTGGATTTCAAAACCGTGGTTTTAAACAAAGCCTTTCAACAATTACCATTCTACAAATTTGCACCTAATGTTTTTTTTTATATTGTGCTAAGAATTATTTACTGTTGTCGGTCAGATATAGATTACTTATTACGGGATTTGTGTATTTATTATTTATTTTTAAATTGTTTTACAAAGTAAATAAAACACTATGTGCATGGTATCGTTCGTCTCAAGGCAGTGTATAATACAATTATTGGAGAATCATTGCTGACCCCCCCCCCCCCCCCCTCATACGATAAGGTCACACATCATATACCAGGCTGGATACTTAATCGTGTGACACATAATCGGGAAGTAAGTTAATTGAAAGATAACTTATTCAATAACCACAACATAAATAATAGTAAAGTTGTTTGTAAAAATCTTCCAAACCAAAATTTCCGACTAAATTATTCTCTCTTACGAGTAGAATACCGGGGTTTAAGAGCGTGTTGACTACGATTTAATAAATAAGTCAGCTCAACTTATCAAATAGATACTAATCCTCTCCTTTAGCTGTAACTGTATAAAGAATATATTATGTTCATTAACATTATTTACAGAAATGAACTCTTGAATGTCCGTCTCCATCTATTTAATTTTAAATTGAATATTTGTTTACCATCCATGC
>JAGFPH010000099.1:205043-238351 GCA_018207615.1 Philaenus spumarius
ACTTTGGTTTTCTACTCAGTTCTGTTCTCAGTTCACTCAGTTTTTCGTGCAGTAAAGTCAAAGCCTACTGTGCGTGTATATTCAGAAGTTGTTCTTTTTTTTCACCATAGCGCTGGAGATGACAACAGAAGCGTAAATAATACAGTAAAGAGCAGACGTGCATGGGTAGAAATGACTAGACAAGACTGCAAATTGCGCATTTTACCGGTGCAAATTAGAGTCTCACGCGGAGGCCTTAAGCATACGTAAAAATCTGCTAGAACTGCGCAGTTTCCTCAGTTTATCGCTCAGGCATGACGTCATACGTGATAAACTGCGCAGTTAAACTGATCGTGTGTGGGCCCTTTAACAGTTCTTATCACTTCCGAGTAAGTTTTATCGTAGAGCATTATTTTCGCTTATACGGAACAGCTCGTGCCGGTGGTCCTAGTTTGATGCTAACTGTGTTTCAAGATCAATTTCACAAATAGCCGCCAAGTAATGCCGTAATAATACGTGTTGTTGACAAGTTAAGTCGTACGATAGTATTTTGACTAAGCGTAAATGGTGTGTAAAAATAGACACTACAAATAAAACTACTGTAGACTTCTTCAACAAATCCTGCGTTCTCTGAAGAAAAGCCTTCACCGGACACCTTGGTGGATGCCCGCATAGAATACACACTGGCCAACCTTTAAATATAAGGGACAATTAAGACAGAGTTGTTTATTGCGCCTCAATATGAGCAATGAGCTATTAAAATTCTGGGTTCCTACAAAATATACGGTGTTCAGATAAAAATCATGTAGAACTAAATAGTTTCATCAACAAGCAAACAACTTGTTTTCTTGGATTTCAACGTTTTGACGATGTCGTAGAGAAGCCAGCACATAGTGAGCACGTCACAGTAGGGTGCTTTGTATCAGGGAGAGGCTTACTGGGTCCGTATTTCGTTGAATATGATAAAGGGAACGCTGTTACTGTAAACCAGGTACCTAAGTTACAGAGAGAACATTCTTCCCTCTTTTGCAAGAGATTTTGTAGAGCTAACAATCTCACTTTTGGTTCTGAGTGGTTCCAGCAAGATGGCGCCTCCAATCACATCGCTGTAGCCACTTTGCTTTACGCCAAGCATGTTTTTGCAACCACCTGATTTCCCGCGGAACAAACTTTCTAACTCATCCCACTACCCCGCTACTTCACTACTTGACGCTTATGTGCGGGAGCTGTTGAATGAAAACATCTTCCGAAATAAGCCACCGACTACCATTACAGAGCTTCGTGAAGAAATAACTAGATACTTTAGAAGCATGAAACAACCCTTTTTCACCAACATGTTCAAAAATCTTCAACAACGCTACGAGAGTTGCCCAAACCTAATGGAAAACCTATGGAACATGTGCGTGTTAAAAACTATAGATTGTAACTTCCTTTCACTTTGTATATTTTGTATAAAAAAAACATTATTTATCATTATTACAATTTCAACAATGTTTATTTTGGCGCATAGCCTATGCACTTGTTTTTGTCTGGGCACTTCTATATTCTCTCGTTTTTAAGTCTAGGAGGCCCACTTTAATATGGCAACTAAATCTAGAAGTTAGATTTTCTAATAATAATCTAAACAACAAAAAGTTGAATAGAAATCTTTTCCCGAAATCAATCAATAATTACAACCACATCTAATAAAACACTCAATCAGTCTATCTAGACAAATTTATTACTATATGTATTATTTATTTTCTGTCAAATGTAGTCTGTATTTTATGTGGCTACATGTTTCACTGCCACAGGCAGCATCATCAGGCCAGCTATTTATGTCCACTCAAACGCTTATATATACACAACACTTATACACATATATAATATATATAAGCGTTTGAGTTTACATAAATAGCTGGCCTGATGATGCTGCCTTTGGCAGTGAAACATGTAGCCACATAAAAGGTAAAGTACAAATACAGACTACATTTGACAGAAAATAAATATAAAAATATTTAAAAAAAATATATAAAATATAAAATAAATAAATAAAAAATATAAATATAAATTTTGATATAAAATATATGTAGTTCTAAGGCTATCAACAATTAATATAAATGTATTACCTTAAATAAATTTTCTCACAGTGTTATGTGAAATAGTGGCCAATTTGAACTTAACAGTACTGGAGAAAAATACAATTTAACGTGCTTGTTCAACAACATTTAATTCCTTGTTGTTTTTTTTCCATAACATACTAAATTTATTTAAAAACTGTGTAAAAACTATAGTATCACCTATAGTCACAATCAAATTGAATTGAACTTCCAAATATATGTATCAAAAGAAAAATGTGGAACAACAAAACACAAATATAGGAACAACATCGGTTGGATTGTACACATTGTGCAGTTTGGACGGATTGAAATTGGAAAGTTTATAAACCCTGATTCTTATCCTAAGCCCTTGGTGAAAAACACCACATTTTATAACGTTTGCATCTCTATGGTTTCATTTGTTTTAAAATGATTAAACAGTTCAAATAAATGTATAAAGGTAATGAAACTAGTTTATTGAATGTATTAGACCATTCCACTCTACAGAAAGACATAGTTCAACGCAACTGAAATTGTCTGTAATGAAAACACCCATAAATCACTTGCTGAACACAATCTGAACTTTATTAGTTTTGATCTCGACTGTACCTGAATAATCGAATCATTTTCCATTCCATTGCCTCACAATGAGATCTGCCAATGTATGCAAATGAACTTCAGAGCGTCTCTTCCATCCAATACGATAAACTTGAAATTTTCCAGTTCAACTGTCCGCCAAAGATTCTATTTTGGTTTAGATTAAATTCTATACTATATGAGAATGAGGAGAGAAAATGCATAATCCTGGGATGCTACTGGTGCAGAACATTCTAGATCTAAAGTCAAATTTGATTGAATCGTTAAAACCCATAATGAAGAACTTGGTTATTGTAGTTATCTTTAACACATTACAAGATTCTCAAGAACGCAACATTAATTAAACTCCCCCTCCTGTCAAAACTGAAACAGTAATTTGCTGTACCGTTAGTTTTTTTTAAGTATACACATGCATAAATAACTGTATTTTAAATTTTCTCAGATATTCTAAAACAGATCAGTGCACAGTCTAAAAATATTTTTGATTAAGGTGATCTTTAATTTTTGTTTTGCTGTTCGTAAACTGTTCCAATGTACAAACGTCGGCAAACAAAATATATAATGTTATAACATATTCAATTCATAACGTCAACAAGAACACAAACTATAAACACGCAAATATAAATATATTTTGTAATCAAATTACTTTAAAAGTGTATTATTTAGCTTGAAAATTCTTCTACGTTCATCCGGTTAGACAAGAGTTGTACATTAACACAGGTTTTATGGTATTGATCTATCCATCAAGTTATTTGACATAGTTTTCAGTGCATGACTGAATAACGCTTTGCCTAATCGAGCATAAAGGCGTCCAACACCAATCAAAGGAAGGTATATTTAATTTCCTTGTAATTTCAATTAAAAGACAAGAAACTCATAGAAAGCATGTACATATTATTATAAAATACCGAATTAAGAAACAAAAGTAAAGTGAGACGACTACAGATGTTTTAACGCTTACGTATTTATGTACAAATGTAGTTGCAAGATTGTGTTAGTCTGCGTATGTGTAGGGTAATGAGAGAATTTTATATAAACAGTGATCACATTATAACTAAAAAATTTAAAAGACAACAGTTGTTGGAAATAAACTACAAAGCACATTAATAAAAATGTGTCTGCTAATTTTAAGACTGTTGGACATTCGTAATGCAAATTCTTTATTTATAATTTAAAATTCCAAAACGTTCTAATGGAAAGAAGCTATTCTTCAAACAAAAAACAAAAAAAATAAACAGTATGCAACTTTATGACTAAAGCCACCACGAGTTACAATGTGAAGAGAAAAATATACATTTCCTTGTAAATGCCTGTTGTTTGGTGGAACAACATTACTCGGGGCTTAGTTTTCGCGAACCTTTAAGACACAGTTTTATTATTTTTTATAAATGCCAAATTACATCAAATATTTACTTACCTCTAATTTGGCGAGGATGAAACACGTTCTATGACGTTTATAAGATTATTAACGGCCTCAATTATCTTTTTCCCTCTTAAACGTAAAATATATTAGTACTTAAAAAATTGTATTAAAATTGTCAGTACGCCACACCCCGCTATACTTCTCACGTTGTCTAACAGTCACGTGGAGAAGTCGTTAAGAAAACTATTACACACCTTCTTCCGTAATGTTAAGATTTTGTATACTGAACTCAATTGAATTATTTGTAATCAGTAATAATGTTTTAAAAAATATTTAGACTTAAAAGAGAGTTAAAAAATACGTCTATACCAATATCGAAGGTATCACTGGATTGTCACTGAAAGATCCGTTGGAGAGAGGTAAAGGAAAATGCTGGAGCCTTCCATAATTAGACATAAATAAATAAAATGAACAGGATCTCCCTACAGTACTAATTCACTACAAATGATTGTTACACTGGCCTAATTAATACCATACCTGCAAAAATCTCTATTTTGTCAGGCTTTAGATCAGCTTTATAACTGATAAAAAGGCAGCAACCTACTGAATTCGGCTACCTCGCAAATTCGTGTTGAGAAGAGTACTAATTAAACTTATAAAAAGCTGATCCTGCTCCCCCGAGATAAGCTTACCTTGCAAGTTGTCTGAGAGAAATTATGAGAATGATATGATTAGAGGATATCTAAACTTAACAGTTGATGAAAAACACTTTGTTTCGCTTTCTCTTCAACAATATAAAAACCCATGTATTACCAAGTTTTACCCAGGTTTACCACGGTCGTTGGTCACGGTTGTCGACCGAAGAAGAACAATCTAAACTGTACGACTCCCTTTACAGCCAGACAGGCTTGTGACAAGGAGGTGGAAACCATTAACTTGTATCCTTCCATACTGTGAGTATTACACGAAATACGTTGGAGAGAAAACTGGGCACAACTCAAACATCGACTAGGATATTCAGACAGATCAAAGATTTTGGATACTGGCAGAGGTGGCTTATAGACATCGAGCCATCTTGTTTTCAGTAATTAAGAGGAAGAAAAAGGAAAGGAAAGTTGAAGCAAATTTTAGTCCTACATTTAATGTTATTACTATTTTCAGATTATGTTTACCACGTTAAAATACATATAATATTAATTTGTAAACGTGCAGTACATTTGATGCTGAAAATATTCAACATTTAAACGATTGAATTTTAATAAATAAAAAAAACGTATGAATTGAATCAAAGAAATTTGTTAGAACGACAGCATATTTTTGTTGATGTCCCATACTAACAATTTATACTCATTTAATTATATTTAAACCTTTTCAATGACTAGATATGTTAACGAATTTATTTATCAAATCTTTCTAAAATGACATTTAACAGAAACTGAAGTTACCTAAAAGTTACTTCTGCACCACTCACTGTGCATCGTATTTAATTTACTCATAAAGGGGCGTTATTATTTAACATACGTAGCCCATTATCTTTATTATTAAGCTCCCATCCTATATTATGTCCAAATGATCTTAACTTTTTAATGATACCCAAGACTGAAACTACTAGTAGTGTTGTCCATAAACTTTTAATTCTTATATTTCTCCTGCTAAGTCGAGATGTGAAATTAATAAAACTTAAACTTCAAACTATACTTTAATAACTTGAAAGTTTTGATGACTTTAAGTATTAATTTCAAGATGCAACCTCTTGAATTCCCGAGCATGACTAGACTTGAAGTATAAAGTGGATCCACAAACAAGTCCTTCAAAAAAAATTGTAGATAAACATATGTGAAACTTGGAAAGGTTAAATGAATTATCTTTGGTTCAGTAATAGACTGAAATGAATTGAAAAACCCCGTGAAATAGAGGGTCAATCTATAGGCGGGTTAAGGAGCATGCGAAACAAGCGTATACTTGGGCGTTGTTACAAACAGTTCTTTACCCAAGAACGGATTAAGATATTTCGCTATACGTGAATATAGTTCTGTTTTAGACATCCCTAATACATTATTTAATTATTTGATCAAATACTCAAGAGGCAGATGAATTCAGGTAAACCTCAATCAGACTTTATTACTTTAATTTATTTTCAATCTCTAATAATCTATATCTATACTAATAATATAAAAAGGTAAAAATAGTTTGTTTGTTTGTATGTAGTTGGGAGTAATCTATGGAATTACTGAACTGATTGAAAAAATAGTTTTACGAATAAAATCTGCACTATACCTGAGTAACATAGGCAAGAATAAATTTTTATTTAAGGGGTGAAACAACCCCTAAAACAATAAATATTAATTATTACATTTCCTTAAAGCCAGAGAGCTGAAATGTTGTACATTTTTATTTCTTACAAGACACATACAAAAGGAAACTAGATTTGGATTTTGTCACGTGCTGCTAAGGGGTGAAAATGTGATAAAAACCCCTAAAACAATACAAATTAATCTCTGGAACTATTGAATCGATTGAAAAATAGTTTTACTAATAAAAATCTACACTATACCTGAGTAACATAGGCTAGAATTAATTTTTATTAAAGGGTTGAAACAACCCTTAAAACAATAAATATTGTTTGTTATATATCTTAAAAACTCTACCTCCTAGATACGTGAAATTTGATATACGTATTTGTCATAGGGGCTAGAGACACACTAAGAAAGGATTTTAAAGTATTTTACCTGTAAGGGTTGAAGCAACCCCTAAAACAATAAATATTGTTTGTTATACTTTCCTTAAAGCCAGAGAGCTGAAATGTTGTACATTTTTATTTCTTACAAGACACATACAAAAGGAAACTAGATTTGCATTTTGTCGCGTGCTGCTATGGGGTGAAAATGTGATAACAACCACTAAAACAATACAAATTAATTGTTATATTTTTCTTAAAGTTGAGCTGAAAATTTGTACATTTATTTCTTACGACACACATAGAAAAAGTATCATAGATTGACAATTTGTCGTAAGCTGCTAATGGGTGTAATGTAGTGTAACAACCCTATAAACGGAGCCCTCTAGTTATAATTAAATATTGCATGTGAAGTACTAGAAACAAACCAATCTCAGCCAGTAATATATCTTTGGATTACAGAATATTTTATTCATGAAAGAATTGAAGAACTAAGAAGTCTAGTACCACGGTAATGATTTTAAGACAATTTCTATTTTAAAATTTCATTTTGGTCATTACAAATTTTCCCTCTTTTTACGAAATTTTCATCCCCAACGGGAATTTGTCATTTGGGACCAATTCTCTCTTTTTACTGTTTCTTTACAGTAACCTGTTATCGTGTTTATGTGAGCTTGAAGAGCTTTTACGTGTTCATAATGTTTAAAATTGTAATTGGCATAATCTGCGTGCAATAAATGTGTTTATTAAAAATGGGTTTATGTGTTAAATTAAAAATGGAAAGTTCAAAACAAACTATAAATCGATATAAAATATCCAGACCCATTTAAATCGCTGGAAATTAATTTAAACAACAAATATTGAATATTATTTAACTGCCTTTAACTGTTTAATTTATTCATCTTACAAATAAATATTCTGTAATGAGAAGATAGATTACAAACAGTCTGAGATTTGTTTTGTCTCACTCTTTACTCGAATTTTTCTTGTGAAAATAAGTTAAATTTAATACAAGCAGATTGCTGTTTACCTAAATTGAAATTGCTTCCAAGTAATAAAAAAGGCATTATTGGTAGAGGTGCTAAAAAACTGTCATTTATGTTGCATAAATTGTAGGTTTTTATTATTTACTTGCATTTAATTCACCTTACCTTTACGGCTTTGCTGTGCCTCCACCACATTGTACCTTTGTCCAAAAATGCATTTGAACCTGGACATATTTTTTTGTTTTTCGCTTTCTTCTTAAACTAGTCTTTTACAATATTCTCAGATTTTTAGTTCTTCAATTCTTCTACCTCTAAGTACAATAAATGTCCACTCTTATTTTCTATTTAAGACCCCCATCTGCATATTGGGAGGAGTATTTCCATTTGCATACGTTTTGTTTGCCTCTAAGTATGAAACATTCTTCTGACGAACCTACTCTATAAGATCTTATCTCTAAGAGTGGGAGAGGGAGCTATTTATTTACATGTTCAATGAACGACCTCCCCCCCTTCCAAACACTATGAACTGAACTATGTTGTTTACAGTCCATTGAAACATCTAACACGCGTTGTCATCTGTTGTCACAACTTTCATTGTTTCAACTGATACAATTGGCACACAACGTTTCAGGAATATTCTAATATCAATATGAAAAATTGTTTTGTCTTCCACTTGGCATAACTTACAAATGAATTACCCAGAGCTAACGGTTTACGCAAAATACCAAAAACTAAATGTTTCCAAATTCAAAACTAATCAAAAGATTGCAAATTACTTTTACCTTCCAACCGATTGTTATTAAAACACCTTTATATTATTTGTAGACTTTATTACAAATCACCTTATTTGGAAGTTCGAAGGAAATTGTTATTAGTGGGTGGAATTTAATAAAATGCACTTTTGAGACGTATTTCTCTCACATTATTCCGTCTATTAGTTTAACTCTCATTAAATATAGACGTTAAGTAAACTAAATTGACGCTGTGTTTTATTCACTAACTAAAAGTATGTTTGCATTCCGTGGGTATCTAGCATATGCGTTGGGAAAGGTGTGTGACTCTCAAGTTGTAAAAAGAAACTACTAGTAGTTCTGTGAACAGTATACCTCGCTCGTTGAAATAACAAATGTGGTTTTGAACTTGGGTTAAACATAATGCGTCAGTAAGGAAGTAACCACAACTTACTCACAGTCACAGCTGCCACACTGACGTAGCGCAGGAAAGAGCAAGACAGCAGGTAACGCTCTCTCTCTCTCCCTCTCCATAAAATTATAAAGTTTTAGGAAGATATCTAAAGAATAAACGTATAGAAACATGGTTAAAATATAAAGACTTGGTACGATTTTTAACAAATTTGAAGTATGTGGCCATTGTCTGCGCTTACCGTTAGAGATACGGAAAAAATCAAGAAAACAATTTTGTAGAACATCAAATTTGCTGCTAGCAAAATATTATTAGTTTTTCAATTCGACTTACGGAAGCCACAAACTGGCTTTGGAAAAAAGCTTACACTGAGAGAAACGGTGCGGCCGCCATTTTTAATTTATTTAAGGGGTTTAAAATGAAAAATGGAAAACCCCATATATATACATGGCTCGGCTTAGGAATAAGGAACATTCTTGCAAAAATCATGACAATCGGTCAAGGCGTTTGGTCGTAATCGTGAGACAGACAGACAGACACACAGACGAAATGCCAAACGGTCGAGCTAAAACGGAGACCTCGCTTCGCTCGGTCAATAAACAACTTTTAGAGTTTTCCAAAGAATAACTTGTTATCAAGTACAAGACATTGAATTTGTTTTAGGTAACCAGTATAACAAAGTTTATAAACATTTAGCAATCTATCAAATTTGATTATTCAAGAAAATGTGTAATTCATATAAACTGATAGTCTACAAATTTAGTTCGGAAATTTTTTGCAGATTGTGTTATTTGAAGGTACCAGATAAAATCCATGTTATTAAGAAATTTCTTTTTTTTCCACTGGCTGGATAGATTTATTTCCAAATATTTTGTACTGAAGATTATATCAAATTATTAGATTTTAGTAGAAGTAGACATTTTTAAATCGTCAGTAAAAATACTACAAATTAAAAGTCTTTATTTTGCTGTTGCGCTACTTCAATTTGAATTTTTTTATTTTGTAATGTATAATATAAAAAAGCTAAAGTGATTAATTTTTCTTTGATTTTTTTACAGTTGTGCTAAACTTCAATTTGATTTGTCTTTTTTATTTTGTAATGTATAGTATAAAACAAACTATTTGTTTGCAGTTGTACTAAACTTTAATTTGAAATTATTTATTTGGTAATGTATAGTATAAAAAAGCTAAAGTTAATAATTTTTCTTTCAATATTTTTACAGTTGTGCTAAACTGTAATTAGATTTTTTTTATTTTGTAATGTATAGTAGCATATAAAAAAACTAAATTTGTTTCCAGTTGTGCTATACTTCAATTTAAAATTGTTTATTTGGTAATGTATAGTATAAAAAAGCTAAACTGATAAATTTGTGTTTTATGAATACTTTTACAGTTGTGCTAAACTTTAATTTGAATTTTTTTTAATTTTTTTATGTATAGAGTAGCATATAAAAAAAATAATTTTATTTCCAGTTGTTCTAAACTTCAATTGGGAATTTTTATTTTGTAATGTATAGTATAAAAAAGCTAAAGTGATTAATTTTTGTTAGAATTTTTTTAAGATGGATTGTTGCTTTTTATTTAATTTTATTGTTATAATAATTACTTTTAATTTGTATTTCTTTGCCATTTGTGTTTTATACTTTGTAAGTTCTTCTCTTTTTTGTAGTATTGAGTATGTGTCAATCAAATTATTGTCTATATTTCTATATATTATCTCGCCTAAATTCTTTAGGTCATTAAGACTTAAACAGTTTTTTAATTTAAAGAAAATGTAATTAATTTATAATCTATTGAGCAGGATAAGAAGACTTACTTGTCTTTTAAAGATGGCTTCGAAAAGGATCATGCAATACCCAGGTAGAGAGTTAAACTGTAATGTGTTTTGTTTTCAGACCCTTTTAGTCGACTGCAATTAAACGGAAAACCCGTAAAACCTAAAAGCCTAGTGCTTTTACAGTTGTTAAAAGTTTGCTCTAGGCCTTTTAAACAATTAATTGTAAACAACGTGTAAATACACTTTTGACACGCAATAATATAACTTTAAAAGTTTAAGTCTGACTGGGCAGAGAATAGTATTTTAATGGACTTTTAGCTGAACACGATTATGTTACAAAACGATTATGTTATTCTAAATTTGAATATTCGGGAAGCAAAGGCAAAACTATAGGTTGAATAAATATTTTGTTTATATTGTAATCACTTTTAAAGGGTTTAAGTTAGCTGAACTTGAATATGAAGTAAAATTTGAATATTTGGGAAGCAAAGGCAAAACTATAGGTTGAATAAATATTTTGTTTATATTGTAATCACTTTTAAAGGGTTTAAGTTTGCTGAACTTGAATATGAAGTAACAGATACAAATATCTTAAATCCGTTCGTGTAGCCTACCAGTTCAAGCTTCAATCATTTTCAAAATTTGAACTTTAATTCTTATTCACTATACAAAACCAATATTGGTTGTACTTATACAAATATTCTGAGTTTCAAATTAATATATTGATTTTGTTTTTTATTGCAGCCTGTTTTTACTCAGGGGTTCGTATTACCAATTGAAAAATACGTACATGTTAACGGCTCTATTGTTCAGTGTTTTCTCGATATTAACGCAACACAGGTTATACTAGTAAAACTAAATAATGATTATCGTTCACACAAAAGTTCAAATTGGTATGATTGAAATTGTTAAAACTGTAGCCACTACATGCAAGTACAAATGGGGCCCACTAGGTAATGTTGTGCCAGTTTTAAAATACGTTTTCTTACAGCTACTTAACAAAGTGCGTTTTTGCACACTCACAGCAGTTCGCAAAGTAAACTACATGTGTTCAGCGTCAAGTAATTACACCTCTCTGTTTTACTTTACCGGAAGGCGTGTTTTAAAACAATACTTTGCACCCTAGGGTGCAAAGTAAGCAGGTGATGTAGGATACACATAGGTTTTGAAAATTTTGATTGTTGTGCTTAAAGTTGTGCTGCTGTTGGTGGCACATATGTGAACTAAAATTCTATCTAGAATGTACAGAACGTTTGAGTACTAGATTGTAATGTTAACACGTTTTGTTTAGTAAATCAGATCTTTTTTAAACTAAAACACTAATTTAAAATGTAGCTGTAGGAAAAACATTGTGTGTATTACGGGTGCGAAGTTTACTTAGTCACCCTCAATAAACTGTAAAGCGTGAGGCGAAGCCGAATTGTTTATTTTGTGCGACAAACTCAACTTTGCACCCTTAATACACAAATCACTATTATCTATCATTTGATATTCAAATTGATGATGTAGCAAGTGGTAAAAGCAACAATTCTAAATTGTTAAAACAATTCCTTCGTATATTATTATTTTTGATTGGACCTACCATTATGGGCTTTACTTCTCCAATATTAAAGCTTAGAAGATTTTAAAACAAATTTGACGAATCCAAACGAATCTAAAAACAATGATCTAAAGGCCTATAATAGTATCACATATATTATTTCTCAAGGGTAATTTTTTGTCGGTACGCCATAACTTCCTTAATACATCATCAAATTACATGAATGAGGCATCATTTTAAAGCTTTCCTTAACCGCTACACCGGAAAAATATACAAAATACAATTATACAAAAAAAAAGAAATAAAGAATCCAAAAGTAACAATGATGTAAGATCAAGTAAGTTGTAGGGATATTTTCCTGGCGTTGGCAACACTGATGATAACAATTCCCAGCTGGAGAGCTGCTGTTACCCCACTACATTGATATTTTTAATTAATTAATTGTAAGCGTGGTTATAAACAGCATTATGGATATAGCTTTGTTATTCCAAATTGAGAATGCGAATGCTTCGCATGGGTCAGCTAGTATACATTATATTATAGTGCACTATTATGTGTGCTTCCATAAATATTGTCCCTTTAATTAACTGATTTTTCCAACAGTTTTACGTGTGAAATTTGTAATGTTTGTAGATTCTTTTAACACAGAATTGTCTATGCTATTTCTAAATACCGAATGAAGATATTTATTGCGAGCGAAGCAAGAATTGGGATGACGTACGAAACACTTAGAAGTCTTCTTAGTGAAACTAAAGTTAAAAAATGTTCACAAATTAGCATTGCTTATTGAGAAATTCATAATAATTAAAAAATGATCAATCAAGTTAAACACTTTTATAATTACAAAGCGGTACCGAAATATAATAAGTCTGTTTACATTTATTTAATTACTTTGTGAACTTCAGTGTATAAACTCACTGTTTCGATTGTGGGATACTTTAAATTTGTATGATTTATAAAATTTAGTGTATTACAATTCATAATAATAAATGTTTACTTTAGAAATAATTTAGGAAATGCTGCTTTTAAATTACTAAATACAGTATACAAAAAATCGTTCTAGAAATTGTTAAAACGCATTGTAGCAAACAATTATCAAACAACACGTGTTATTTGTACATAATTACATCATAGCTTGGATTCTAATTTTATAAACACACAACTATGCCTATACGCAGTTTATAATACACACTGATTTATCAAATAAAGGCTTGGCAAATAATTACGTCATTTTAATCCTTTGACCTCTACATTCCAAAGAACAACTGAGTTGAAACTAAAAGAAGTGCAAATGTCTTATCGAAATAATATAGGTCTAATTAGAAAGTTCAAATCACTGAATACGGCAGCAGCTGTACAAACATTTTACTAATCCAAATGTATGAAGGCTAAACTAAAAAATTTAAATTTTCGAAGTTAAGGGCGTTTAAGAACAATGTTTAAATAATACCATTTATATGGACTACATCAGTTTGCTTCAAACTAATATTGTGCTTACTACTTACCGAAGGAACTTAATAATTTATATATAATGTACAATATAAAAATTATCTTTTAAATGGGTTATATTTACGACTTAAATGTAACAAATATTTTGTAAAAGCATTTATATTGAAGTCAATAGTGTATTACCAAAATAGTGTATTACCACAATAGTGTATTGATAATATAGCTTAATTAAATTATGTATTTGTCTGCATGAGCTGCTTAAAATTGGTACATTAATTCTAAATTAAAATTTCTTTGATAATTTTGTGTCCTACTTTAGAAAGACCTTTTACGTCCAATGTCAAGTTTATAGATTTTGACCACTCTTGTTCGTTTCGTTTTATTTACATGTGTTAAGTTTTACCTTTCACTTCATTTTAATAACTATTTGCCTGAATAGTCGACCCAACATGTTTTTTAAATCGTTCCAAAAACTCTTTAACCATTCAAAGATGTTCATACGTATTTTAACGGGTTTTATGATACTGGCATATCACCTAGATCTCATTTGGCAAACGAAATAAAAATGAAGATTTAAATGTATTACTGATACACATATCCTCAAATATATTGAATATTTAATGGGTTTTTGTATCACTTGCGTACGACTCCAATAGACTAGAATAAATAACTATAACTATAAAAACATAATTTAATATATTTGCCTTTCTCTTTCTTTCTTATTAGTATAGTCTTTTATTACATTCAGCATCCAGCGTCTTTAAGATGTCCCTTTTCCTAATTGTTTCCACCCCATACGCCATCATTATAAATTATTACACAGTTTTCTCAACTTATTTTCACCACATTCACAAACCTACCAATTGATTCAAATCGACGTCCTCTTATTGAAAAATTATATGAACTTAATTTCTCTTTACAATCTTCCACTAAAGAAGCTGAGATTGTGAATTTGATGAAAATGTTTCGAAAAACTGTGTAATCTAACGTTGGTGTATGAGATGTATCACAAAGGAGGGGATGTATTATTATAGACAATGGATCTCTCAAACCATAAAATAGTTTTAATAATCAACATATTTATATTAAAGTACTTTCCAAAAGCCTGATGAAAGTATTTTAGTAGAAGCGAAACAAATATAGTGAGTAACAAAACTAATTTTTAAGTCAGTAATTTGACAAAGAAGTACTAAAGATTGAGATCAATAGTATATTACGTTAAAAACCCAATAAGTAAAAAGCAAGGAAAAATCACCGGGCGAGTTACGTACGATAATTTTCATTAAACTACAACGAAAAAGTGACATACTTTTTATATCAGAAAATAGACCTTCAATTACTTCTTACAATTTGAACTAAATGCATATCTATATTTTATTTAAAACAATTATCTTACTATTTTAAATGTGTTTATATTGTGCATTTAGTGTTTTCTGGATAGTTAATCCTTCCCTTCACTAAGGAGTACATTTCGGTTAATGGAGTAATGGTTAATTTCGCTCAATGGTTTCTTGGATTTCATCTACGAGTAATCTTTTACTTGTAATTATTGCAGTGTTTATTTTTATTTATAATCAGATAGTGCTCGGGAAAGAAGGGCTTACTTGTCGACGAACATGTAAATAAAGCAGCGGTTTTCGGCGTAGTATAATGAAAAATATATGTTTGCCTAAAACTTGAAGATTTCTACTACTCCATCATTCTTGGTGTATTCACATTCAATCATCTAGGATTTAGCTCCGTATATTAAAACCAGTTGTACTAAAGATTTGTATATCTTTAAAATTCCGTTACTCAAAATGATGGTTATATAACGTTAGTATACTAAGTCTACACAGTTGCTATAGCGATTGGGGATGCACTATTAAAAATTGTAATAAACTATTTTTAATAGCTATTAGCTTTCATAAAAGAGCAGCTCCTAAGCTTAAAACTCCCAAACATCTAAATTCCTGGTGTACTGTCCCATGTGAATATTCTAGTTTCTGCATTATTGTATGGCCAATACTTTGTCTTCTACACTAAGAACGCTATAATACTTCAAGTAAGAACCATATGAATTAGTAATTGTCAGTCTTAACTTTTAGAGGTCTTCATTCACATTTTACCAAATTGCTCCCAGTAGTATATAGTTAACGATGTATGAAATAAGAGAATTAGTCTCGTTCTTGCACATACAGCCTTTTACTTCGTCTTTCATAGTCAGTCTTTATTATTGGTCATGGTGCAAGAGTCTTGCTTTAGTAGATCGTGCAATATGCATTTATTTAAATGTGTAAGAGAGTATTTGTTCAATTGTTTAGTTAAATAAATAGCATACATAAATACTGTAACATTTGAAAATAATACAATAAAATTTACTACTAAATTTAATTAGTATCTGCAATCTTGCAACATATTGGGTATGAGAGAGACATGAATGGATAAATGAGTTTCCTGCAAGAGCAATTGGCATGTTTGAAATAATCGATCTAGTAATTGTTTTCTTTTATCTCTAAAACTCCATTAATTCGACAAACACATTGTATAAAGAATAAAATTTAATGTCATTTTTTTGTATTTAATAAAATACAATATAGATTTACCAAAATCTTAATTAAATAAAACCTAATAGTTAAAACATAAAATTAAATATAATACAATTTGGGGAAAATTATATAAAAAAAAACAGTAATAGGCCAGTCGGTATGGGTAAATTTAGACCAAAAGTTCCAGTAATTTACAATACGGCTGATTTTTTTTTTATAAGTACATACATTAAAGTATGTAGATTAACATAAAACAAAGTTAACCAGTCTATCGATTTCCCAAAGTCGAAAAAAAAATCGATTATAATTTTTTTTCCGATAATCCTTAATATTTCGAGCTGGGAGGAAGATAGAGAAAAATAAAAATACCACCGTGTAGGGGAGGTATTTTTCAACAAAAAAGGTCATATGTATTTATTTCGTCTGAGCAATGGTTTGTCTGGAAAAAATTCGATAGTGCAAGTATGTATTTTCCAGCAGGGGAAATCACTAAAAGGGGGAAATCTCATTCATATATGAAGCGTTGGCTCATTCTAAATTGTCCAAATTGACGAAATAAATACATATGATCTTTTTTGTTGAAAAATACCTCCCCTACACGATGGGATTTTTTATTTTTCTCTATCTTCATCCCAGCTCTAAATATTAAGGATAATCGGAAAAAAAATGATAATCTATTTTTTTTTCGACTTTGGAAATCGATAGACTGGTAAACTTTTTTTTATGTTAATCTACATACTTTAAGGTACTTATAAAACAAAAATCATCCGTATTGCAAATTACTGGTAGTTGTAACCTATACCGACTGGGCTATAAAGAAATTAAAACAAATCACAAATCTAAGTAATAATTGTCTTCACTTGTAAGGTTAAAAAGTAAGTAACTAAATATATTTTCCCCGGTGTAAAAAATCTCCTTTAAACAATCGAAAATTTGGAGTAACTGTATCATTTACAAAAGATTTCTGCGGCAACAGAGCGTACAAAATAGGCAAGGAGTGAGTGGATCACAAACTAAATTACGAGTAAAAAAACAGACCAAACCTGTAACTAAACTCTAAACAATTCTAAGAACCAACCGTAGTTTACTTTGCAAACCAGAAACAAAAAATGCAGTTTGTAATGTTAGCTTTCTTCATATACTTTCCTTCCTTTTTTTTCGGGCAAGCCAAATACAAAACTTCTGCTGAAAGGTTCTTGACCTTGCACTCACAAAAACAGTAGGGCTATTGGTCTGCAAAATTCAGGCTGAGGCCTTAGTAAAGCGGAACGTGCAGCGTTTTATTAGCGGCCACGCGTGCAAGAGCCGTCCTTCAGTGCAACAGATGCGTCCAGCGGTGACAAATTCCGTTCAGTTAGTTTCCATTACTTTCGAGCAAAGAGCATTCGCTAAACTTGTGCCAAAAACGGATACAACTGAGTAATTTTTATTTGATATGTACTTACAAGGAAACTCTTTCCTTAAATTATAATTGTTTAATGTGAATAAGAGTGAAAAAACTTCTTGGCGTGGCTACTCCAAACCTTTTTCCCTACAGCTCTATTTTTGTGCATACAGTATGAAGACTCGACAACCAAATTTCTAGTTTGAACTTTACTGCTGCTATCATTTATTCAAAACTTATGCTGTACAACGCCCCAACTGGATTGAATTGAACAACTGAATGCTCGCCACTTCTAAGACGCTGGCACAGCACACTGCCCGCTACGTTTCAATGCTTCAGTGTCTAGTCACCAAGACGCGTCAGTCTATCACAACACGTTTATCATGCACACTGCACGCTAAACACTGGACGCTCCGCTCCACTCACGCCTCAGCCTAATAGTGCATAACTATTAATATTTTCTTCGATTAAAAATGATCAAAAACCTCATGCATGTATTGTTTTACTTTTATCATTTGCCTGGTCACTGATAAAAACTTGATAACCTTTACTAAACAAACGAAAAGTATTTATATTAATCAACCATTTATAAAAACCTTTGGTGGATTAACAGCATAAGCCTTCAGAAAGCTAGTTTTAAGACAAGTACAAGAGAAATTGAAAATAACAGCGACAAAATTATACTTTTTACAGAATTTAAATATTGAAGTAAATCGATCAGTTCATACACCAATGTCACCTTTTATTGTTACACCCAGCACATTGATGAGTTTTATATTTGCAAAATGGCATTATAACGATTCACTCCTAATCCGGATTAGTATAGTGTGGGAGTTCATTAGAACAAAATCGCGAATCAGGGTAATAACCTTTGTCCGTAAAAGTGAACTCTGTATTTTATCGGACCTAAGACATATTAAGAAATTTGTGAAATCACATACAACCAAGTTTATCCATTTTGTGTTGAATTAAAAATAAATAACTTAGACTTAGGTCTATAGCCTATATTTCACTTCTTAAATTCTAAGAAACGTATTGGTGAAGGTGTTTCATAAAAATATATTGTGACGATTTAGAAAATTTTTAAGTTGCACTTTGCTGGCCTTGAGTCGAAAAGTACCGACTGGTTATCATAGCCTGAAATCGACATTTCCTTACTAGACAAACTTCCATGATTCACCCATATTTAAACTTGGTCAGGTACCCTAACTCCTCAGCTACAAGGCCGCTTTTGAATTAAAAACTTATGTGCATTCATAATATTATATACATCATGCGTAAATATAAGAAGTGTATAAATATATGAAGTTATAAATATCTTCCTGAATGAAGACAATGGAAGATTAACAAAGCAGAGTAAAGCGAGCAGCAGTATCCAAGTACGACCCTACGTAACTTTGTGAAGGTTCCAACAATAGGCCTACACACTTGACAAGTTCCTTTAACCTCTCGGCCACTCTACTCCAAAAAGCAATACATTAAAGTAAGCCTATTAAAGTAAGATGGAATTTGAAATGTATAGTTTTGTTCCAACATCAAAATAATTTAAGTTTCTTTGAAATGGCAATGAAAATATTTCTTTGTGAGATATTTTTCGCCATTACGTCTCAATCATTACATACAATTGTTTAACTAATATATTTATAAATGTATTGTAGAACATTTGTCTAATCTATTCCATGGACGATTAAATTTATTACGCGATATATCCATTTATAGCGCAAGAAGTAAGTAATTAATTATCTATACCATTAATGTATGTACCTTGTAAGTAAAACATTTAACAGTTTTTCAAACCCTATTTCCGATAGAAAGTTCAAAGATTATCTGTTATCAAGAATGATTGCTTAATATTAACTGCAGTAAAAACGCGTCGCCTTGAATGGCCTTTGTTTGGAAGCACCACGAGACAATGTACTTCCTTGTTCTAAACAAAGACATGTCAAAGTTGGGTATTTATTTCTAAACTTGTCACATTTATAACTGAAAAGTCAATAAATGTATTCTAATTCTGCTTTTGTCAATGAATATTATTGATATAAGAAACAAAGTTTAAAATACTTTGTAAACTTGCAACCACTCTTCCCCACCTTACCACTACTGTTCCACTACTAACACAAACTTTTACAATTTTTGTTAACAACCTGCTTATGCTATTTAAAACTAACGATGATAAAAAATGTAGAATTTCTGAAGAATGAAAATGTAACCTCGCAAATCTATGGTATTTAAATCAAAGTGTCAGACGCTACTTCATCTTATTTCAATTTCTAAAGAAATTGTGATTGAAATTTTCACTTTAAAAAAATCATTTATTGGGAGCTTCCAATCAATTTTGTTCCTTGTTCCGGGGACTGAACCTGAATTACCTTTGCACCGGATTGTAGTAAATTTAATTACCTTTTGAACAATATATCTCAAAAATTGAACACGGGCTTATGAGTGGGAAAATTGCCCAAAAACCTGACATGGATAATGAAAAAAACATTTACCGATAGCTTCCTATCAATTTTGTTCCTTGTTCCGGGGACTGTACCTGAAATACCTTAGCACAGGATTGTAGTAAATTTAATTTGGTTTTGGATGATATAGCTCAAAAATTGCACATGGGTTTACGAGTGGGAGAAATTGCGCAAAAACCTGACATGGATAACGAAAAAATCATTTAGCAGGAGCTTCCTATCAATTTTGTCCTTGTTCCTGGGACTGTACCTGAAACCCTTTACACAGGATTGTAGTAAATTTAATTACCTTTTGAACGATATAGCTCAAAAACTGCACACAGGCTTATGAGTGGAAGAAATAGTGCAATTTCCTCGCTCTAACTTTGCCATTTTGGTTTGAATTAAACAAGCTGCCATTTTGTGTCAAATTGAAAAATAAAAAAATCAGTGTCTGGGAAATCCTACAAGGAATCTTTTCACTAAAATCTCAGCTATTTTGAAGCATATTTACTACCATTTTATCAAGGTGGGAAAAACCCATATACTTATATACCATTAAATCCCTACCCAAAAAAGAATTAATCGGTATAACTCCGCCATTTTGAATCGGATCGAAAAACAAAAAAATTGTATCTGTAGAATCCTACTAGGACCCTTTCACCAAATATCAGCAATTTTGAAGCATATTTACTACCACTTATCAATCCGGGAATAAAACATATATATATTTAAAGTAATGATTTTTGGGTATCGTCTCCAAATGATCTGAAACGGATAGAAACTAAGTTTTACCCTCCTCCGACGAACCGTTTTCAAGTTGGGTCTTCAAAAATTCGGCTAATAACCTATAAAATTTACTTTCATTTACAAATCGCTTGCGTTTTGAGACGTTTTAATAATAAGGTAAATTGTTTAACCGTTTCTACAATTTTGAAATAATAGTTAACGACATACATTTTGAGTGTAACAAGTAAATTAATGGGCCTATTTCAGATTTTGTTTATCAAAATTCTACATTTTGAATTGTAGGCTATTACAAGCTATGCGAATAAAACATACATACAAGCTATGCGTTGCTGTTATACATTTAAAAGTTTAGGTTAGTAGTTGAGGTGAGATGGAGGTTGCCTTTTTTTAATATTTTAAAATTGGTTCCCTTAGCCTACGAATAGTAAAATTTTACAAATCAAAATCAAAAATGTTAAACAGATTTTCAGTTACCTATTAAAATTGATATTTTAATAAAATTTTGAGGTCTGAGTTTATTTGATTAGAAATTGAAGTACAGTAGTTGTATTTTAAATTGATAGTTTAATTTTGTACAGGAATAGTTCTGATTATTCAACCGAGCTTTATGGTCTGTATACAATATGTTGCAGAAAAAAACTTCATTACTATATAAACAAAAACAAAACTAAAGTAGAAATATTTGCAAAAACTTATGAGAGCTGTAGAAACAAGCGTATAAATATAATTATTATATTTAACGTACAAAATATGACACGTAAGCTTATCACAAAGTCTGTTCAATTATTTACTTCAGTGAATCATTGGAGCCTACGCTCTACGAAATCTTAACATTAACATTTAACTGAGAGGAGATAATTTATTGAAATGTTTAAAATATTCACGTATCAAAACGAATACGAAAACGTACGAGACTCGAGACCGATACTGTCCTCATGAGGCGAGACTAGTGCAACGAGACTTAAAGCACTAACTCATGTTAATTCTGTTCTAATATTAAAGCCTTGGTTCGTATTTTTTTTTTTTTATAATATATAGTATTAATTTATCTTATAATATTTTTGAAAGTTGACCAAATGAGATAACGAATATTGTACAAATAGCACTATGTTAATATTACTAAATCAGTAGTTAGTTTTAAACATAAGTTATTGTATGAGCAAAGGAAACGTGATTTGGAAAAACTTGCCGCTTAGGGAAAACATAATGTTTATTATTTTGTATTTATTATAACTTACCTGCTTACACGCTTCCTCAGCAAGGGTTAATTTAATTAAATTACAAGTGAAACCCACTAGGTAAAGGTCCAGAGTTCAAAACCCGGTCTTGTTTTTTTCACTTGTAATTTAAAACATGTTTGCCTATATTACACAAAGTATCCGAAGTGTCCTAAAACATCTTAGATATTTTTTAATCGTTAAAAACAAAAACTTTATACTTTCAGAATTTCTTTTGTCACATTTTAAATGAAATTTTGTTATTTTTTGCGAAGAGGCAATACAAAATTATCAATAGTTTAAACTGTTAAGAAACAACTCTTTCAAAAGGTCTTGTTAAGGCGAGATAAGGATGCCTGTTAGAAAATATCCTCAAGTAGCATAAATACGAATATCTAGGAAGATTTTCTAACCGAGTGTTTGCAATAGTGTTACCTAACTCCACGTGTTAAACTGTCCTATCCCAAGAGTAATTTACTGATATACTTTACATCTCTAGTGATTGAAAGAGTTCATAAGTTACGACTGCATCACGTTTCAAACAGCTGCTTGTTTCAAACTCTTAGATCAGCTGATTGTTTGTTATAGCAGATTAATTTAATTACAACTAAACAAAATTGTATTGTTGAACTAACACAGGTTCACAGACTAACTTATACTTCTGAATTCTACTGACAAAAGTAAATCTGTTCTTTCCATCCTTATATATTATTTCTCAAAGGTGATTTTTTGTTGCTAAGCTCCTTTAATCTTCATCAAAATTAATTATTCAAACACCATTTTAAAACTTATGTTCCCCACTAACCACAAAAAAAAATATAAAGAGCTTAAAATTCATATTTTCGTTGCAAAAATGTATTAAAAAACTTTTATATTAGGCCTATACTTCAAATGGTTCCTAATGAAAGGCGCCATCATTCTATTAAAAATATGTTTAACTAACGTGACAGCTGTAGTTTCATTGTTTACATTCCATATGCAAGTGTTATAAATACTATAATAGGAGTCGTCAATATGGTATTAAATTCAAAATGGTCAGTTTATCGAAGTTTTTCTTTTTAGCGAATTTCCATATTAAAAATTAGCTATTGCAGTGGCCCTTATGGTAAACCGAAAGTCGGGAGTAGCAAATGAGCATCGATCATGGTCCCCAGAACACGTTTTGGGGTGTCATTAAAAATCATATATGTATATATCTATATATTTATGTTAATATATGTGCGCACTCTAACGGACGCATTTTAGTAAGTTAGACCAAATTTGGTACACACATTGGGTTTCTAAGTCGCTTGAACTGGTAGGTTGGCAAAACAAATTGACCGGAAGTCGACCACATTTTTGACCGGAAATAACTTTATGTATATAAGTGTGCGCACTCTAACGGACGCATTTTACGTCCGATTTGGTCCAAATTTGGTACACACGTTGGTTGTCTAAGTCACTTGGACGAGTTCGTTAGCCAAAAAATTTTACCGGAAGTAGACCACATTTTTTACCGAAAGTACATGTATATAGGTGTGCGCACTCTAATGGACGCATTTTATGTCCGATTTGGTCCAAATTTGATACGCAGGTTGGTTTTCTAAGTTGCTTGGACGAGTTCGTTAGCCAAAAAAATTGACCTTAAGTAGACCACATTTTTGACCGGAAGTATCATGTATATAACTGTGGGCACTCTAACGGACGCATTTATTGTCCGATTTGGTCCAAATTTAAAATTTAGTACACAGGTTGGTTTTCTAAGTAGCTTGGACGAGTTCGTTAGCCAAAAAAATTGACCGAAATAGACCAAATTTTTGACCGGAAGTAAAATATTTTTGAGATTTTTGTACTAGAATTAAATTTTGTTGAAGTTTTCTTTACAAAAATAGACATACGAAATAATTCTGCACATTTTGTTTTTTTACGCGACCATGTAGCCCACCTGGTTCCCCCAAAAACAATCAAAACGTAAAATACCGTAAAAGTACCAGAATTAAATCCACGGCTTTTACCGTGGTGACCGATGGCAGCACCTTCGACAGTCGATCGATTTCCCAAAAGAGTTGTTTGAAACCCAAAAACATATATAAATTTAATTTTGGAAATTATTATCCATGTCTGTCAGAGTATCCCCTAAATTGTTGTTACACTCTCTGTCCTATTCGAATGAAAAACTTAATCTGGGCTAGTAGCCTATGTTTTGATTTCAATTCCATCATTAACAGTCTAATTTGAAAAACTATTACAAGGTCAATTAAAAGTGTGGTTATAGTCTAACAGATTTTTTATTGAAATTTGTATAAGACAAACGAACGCTGAGAAACGTGAATTTTATAAAGACTTATAGATGCCACTCTTTAGTGAATTACAAATTTTCTTTACAAAACCTACCCATCATTATGTTTAACGAATATTTAATTAAAATGAATTATTATTGAACAATTATCAACATACAAGTAGGCGTGCTTAAATATTTAAATAAGATTAAAGTATGCGGTAGTTGACTTGGCAACCCTGTTCAGGACGCGTTATATAACATCACGCATGCAACTATGGTGGTAAAAACAAGGCAGAGTTTTAGTTGAGCGAGTAGATCGAGTCAGTGTTGTTTGGAACGCGATGAGTGGTGGACATGTCTATAGATGATTATAAACGGGCTCACGTTAGGCAATACCTAGGTTTTCGGAGAAGTTCGGCTTTTCTTTTGTGTTATGTCGTAGGTTATGTTATTTACCTCGTTACGGGGGGAGTGGTGTTCGCTTTCTTGGAAGGTCCATTGGAGTACGACATTAAATGTAATCTGAAAAGATCCAGGGAAACTTTTCTTGCTGCAAATCCAAGTGTAAAAGGTGAGTTTAGTTCTGTTAGCTTTTTGTTACGTAAGAAAACCGGTATTTGAAGTGATTCGTAGGTTAATACTAATGGTCTCATCCACATTTTCTTCCATGTTTTAGAGATATTTCGAAGAAAAAATTAATTTTAATTTAAAAAATGTTAACACTAATTACAACAATAAACATAATTTCATAAAAAAGTTACTTTACAATTTGAGTTTACTTTAACAAAATAGTTTAACCTCAAAATTTTCCTAACGCTTGTTTACCAACAATGGCATAAGCTTATTGGTAATTTAATGTCCGTTATTTATATAATAAAAGTTTATTTCCTAAGAAGTTGTTCGTTATATTTTACTTACTTTACTCAAACTATGTTACTAAATATAGCTTTGTTATGCAAAACCCCTAAAGTGATAAAAAATAAATTATCACTAACGCAATATTTTCCATCGGCTCAATAATAAAATTGTACTCCTAAAAATGGAAATTTGTAAATAATAGAGTGAAGAGAAATCCATTTCTATTAAAGGTAAGAGAAAATATTTGTTTTTCTTCTTCCTCTTGATCTGAAAATATTTTATATAGGCTACTCAGTTTTGTTTATAAAGATTTTTTTTTATTGTTTCGTTTCTATTTTAAAACCGAATAAAAATACCAATAAGTACAGAAAGACTTCAGATGTACGGATTTATATACAATATCGTTTAAATACATTGATGAGTATCATAATCGCTTTCTCTAAAATTCTAAAATAGTTTTAAAAAATAATTTATTTGTGGAGGCCTACAGTATAAAATAAATTTAATCATGATCTCATTTTCTCTCTAATTAAACTTGCCAGTCTAATTCACTGGGCTTATTTACCATGGTTAGTCTCATTTCACATATTTGTTGTTAAAATTATTTGTAAGTACGTGGTTTTTCGGTCCCCTACCCTATTTATTTGGTGACTTTTCATTAGAGAGGGTATTCAACTTTAACAAATCCAAAATATAAAAGTAACTGCTATAACAAACAGACGATTTCGGAATGTGCCTGATTCTTTATAGAAACTTGCATAAGTTCAAAGGCCTTACCGCTTCAAATCCTACTCGTACTTCAGACCGAAAGTAGCTAAATCATTGTGTTAGACTAATTGTTTACCTACAAGTTTATTAAATTCCTCAAATTCCTCACCTATTGTACCATCTAACTACATTCGAAGTAATATCGACAGGTCAATAAAGTTAATAACTAGATAAAGACAGAAACACTTGTACGAAAACACACTTTTTACAAAATTGCTTTATTATTTATTTTTTGTTCATTTATTTATTTTAACGGGAAGAAGATTTTTGCCTCTTAAAGCCTATGAAGTTGTAAATAAAAAAGATAATTTCTTAATTTAGAAGCTGTTGTGAAAAACGAGGTTTTTTTACATATATTTAAAATAAATAACATCAATTTATTCACCCTCATCAATAACTGCGGTGTTCTACCTGTCTTGTTAGGTCCAGCGAGGCCAATTTTACTCCGAAGCCTATTTACATATGCTATATTTCAGCTAAAGCTTCTTCTTTTTTTCATTTTTTTGCGAAAGACACAGACAGTCTATAATAGATGAAAATCTACTTTTAATATTCCTAGTCCTTTAACCAAATCGAACCTAAGACTTCAAGCTTCGAAGGCAAGGAAAACAAGTTCCTGTTTTTTTAATTTCTTCGAATAGCCCTTTATTTGTTAAAAATAATTCCTCGACGTTAGCTATTTACGTAACATAATTGGATTTCGTTAATAAGTAGAATTGAAAACACAGATATGTATTAAATAAAGTTTTATAAACCTGTTTATTTACAATTAATATAGTAAATAAAACATGTATATTTTAGTTAACCTGGATAATGCATATTTTAGTACTTTTGAGGTACAATATATATTTCAGTATTTCTTAGGAGATGTATGTATCTCAACTGTGAGATAAAGCAGAAAGACATATTGCAACACCTTCAATGTATGAAAAGTAAGACAATTAGAGTAGGTTCCAAAAGTGTTTATAGATTAACAGAATGATTTGTACAAGTTCAGAAAAAATATCACATCCCCAGAGAGAGCACACTGTGCATTATAAGTGTTACTCCGAAAATGTTAAATAAACATTATACCCCGCGTGATCCTTGACTACAGCCACAGACTATAGAATTAATTCTATAGTCTGTGCTACAGCTGAGATCTGATAATAATAACAACAGCAAGTTGAATGTTAACTCAAATGCGTTATACTTTTCCCGTAGATTAAAGTTTCCTGTGGCAGAAGGTACGAACAAATATGTTATATTTTCTTTTACTTTCACTACGATTATTGCCACTCTTGACAAATTAGTCATCAGCTTTTCAAAAAAAAAAAAAAAAAAAAAAAAAAAAAAAAAGCTATAGAAAATACCGAGAAACAAATTTTGAAATTGCCACTGTTTTTAAAGTTTGACTTACCAGAACCTTATTTCAGCGCATGCAACAACTTTAAAAATAAATATATCTATTTTGAACGGTGGACGATAGAGAGTAAAATTTTCTGTGCTTTAAATGTTAGAAAGATCAATTTTTTTCAAATACAATAATCAATTGATTTCCTTTGCACATATCAAAATTGCGGTCAGAAAATTTACGAAATTGAACGGATAAACAAAATAAATAACAACCATTTTTATTTCGAAAAGTACTTAATCCAAATTTTGATAGATTTGTCAGGTAGGTCTTCACTATGTACGCTTATGAACTATCCCAGAAAGTTGCATTATGGCCAAACTGGCCCAATTCGTACTTCATTAGGTGCTTCGTCTTTCTTGCATGTAGTGACTCTAGTTTAAAAAATTTAAAGATGTCAACTTGATTTAATAAATCCAATTACCTTTGTATTAGTATAACAGAATTTTAAATCAATATTTTTAAGTTAAGCTGGTAAAACGTGCGTACTTTACATTACTACCACGGTTAGGGGGGACTAACTAGTAACCGTGATGACTACTACAAAATACTATATTTCCATAGACGCAACAATTTTCAAGGTAATGACTTGAAACTCGCAATGCTATTTATATGCATGCCGTGTTTGAAAGTGGAAATTTTCAAAATTGTTGAATTGCGATTCACCGTTGGTAGTACAAAAAATAAATCATTTATCATTTATATGTTCAACAATGTCTCAAATATTTACTTAAAACTTGCTATACAAATCTGTTTTACACATATTTTTTCAACTGAGGGTAAGTGTAGTTTATACCGATGGCAAGATTTGTGTGTTTAATAATATACAAAATTCTCAACAAAATGTAAAAGAAATTCATTATTATTATTTTGTCTAAGCGAACATTGATAGTGACATTTATCCTTTGATTTATATTGGTTTAAATTTTTAAAATGTATAAATTTACCATTTTTTAAAAGGAAGATTCATTTGTAATACAAAAATAACAACAATTTAAATACGTTTAGTTGTTTGTAGTACTTGAACACGTGTGCAATAAATATATTACTAAAATTTTAAATTATGTTTAGAAGAAAATATTTTTGTTTAGAGTTAAGTAACTTTAAAGGAAAACGGAACCCCTATATAAAATCACTCGTTTGTCTATCTGCCTGTCAGTCAACTCTCTGGAGATCGGATTGAGCTAAAATATTACTTATTTATATAAAGAACGTTAACCAGCTTAAATATTCCAATAGAGAAAGCTTAAATAATATTTTACCATACATTTTAACCTGAGTTTGGTTAAGTATTCAAGATATTATCAAAAATATATATTGTTCAAAAGAAAATCCTTCCCCACTAATCCCGAAAGTATTGCAGCTAAAATGTTGAACACATTTGATATGAAGTACAGCGGACCAACACTTTGGTAAACATAAAATGTTTAACTTTCACGTGATGTATGGTAATACTGTGTTTGGGAACTTTTGTAAAACTTTCGGAACGGCTAGCAGTACGGAATGCTTGGCGCGCAAGCCTAACTCGCACTTATTGTATTTGCCTATGCTTTTTTATTTTTACACTATCGATTAATAGTTTCCTTAATATATAAATTAAAATTAAAATACCAGAGATGTTGGATCATCATTTTACCCTACTCCAATCATCTAGAGTTAATTAAACCTTGATACCATCGGAAGTGTTTTTTCCCGAAAGAGAAAATATTAAGTTTAAGTACTTATATAAGTATTGAATACCAAAGTTTAAGCTATTACTGGTTTGCAATAAGATTTCCTAACAAATATATATTGCACTACTTACCAACTGAGTTATTTGAGCACGCCGTTCACATGATTATCATAATGGAATTGCATTCTTTAAAAAAATTAGCAACTTTTGCAACTACAGTTGAACTTCGGCCAACCATTAGTGCCATGCCTCTTGCTATATTTACTCTCAATTTTCCTTAATAATAAGGCATACAGATTTTTAGACGGCCGTATGAAAGATTTTTCGAATTGTACGCTTTCCGTTTAAACTTTTGCATAAACTGTAACACACTAGCCGTTATCAAAAATTAATTCTTCAATCTCCAATTTTCTGGCGAGTTATTTTATGCGCAACTATAATTAATTAGGCATACTGTCAAATTCTACAATACCTTTCACAAGTTTTGGTATGTATGTGTGATTTAAACTTAAAACTTCTATTGAAAAACTGTTTGTAAAATTTTGAATTAAATTACCTAGACCTACAGATATTACTATACAACAAAGTATCATTTAATAAATAGAAAATAATACATCTACTGAGTACGTGGGTTTATTCGTGGTAGACATTAATGTTTGAAACCTTACCGTAAAATTATAAAAATAACTAACACAATAGCAGTTTTGAGAGCAATGAACAAATGCGTAATCCGATTTTTATTTTCTTTCGACAGGAATTCATGATTTTTAAAAGGCTTTAATTTAATTTAAATTCCATGTTACGGTATCCAAGTCACTTTACTAATAACAACTACAAATTATAGTTACCTATAAAATGATGAATTATCCCCACCTCTTAGCTTCCAGTATACCCCTAGTGCTCCATTGTGTACATCAGTGTCTCGCGCGGTAGATAACGTAGCGCTACTAAAATTAACCTCGCAAATGAGGTCCATATTTGTCGTTCTTATACGTGTGCGTGTGTAGTGTCTTTTATGCGTTTGTGTTTTTTGTAACATTTAACGACCTCCAATGGAGTGATTTTTCATTTTTCATTCTGATGATGGGACCACGGCCCCGAAACGCGTAAATTAAGAATATAAAAGAAGTCACAAGACGGACAAATTCATCATTTTATAGGTAACTATAATTTGTAGTTGTTATT
Source organism: Philaenus spumarius (assembly GCA_018207615.1). Lineage (NCBI taxonomy): Eukaryota > Metazoa > Arthropoda > Insecta > Hemiptera > Aphrophoridae > Philaenus > Philaenus spumarius. The sequence continues at coordinate 235,089 of JAGFPH010000099.1, forward strand.
TTTAATTTAATGTTTCACAAGTCATATGTGTCAATTAAAAAATTTTGAGGTGGGGTAGTAGGAGAGGGAGGAGTTTTTGGGATTTTGTAAATAGGATTTCAAGGTTCCCCCTGAAGGTAAATAACTTCCGAGATCATATTTTGTACATCTAGTTCCGTTTTTTAAAAAATAGGTTTGTGCCCCCCCCCCCCCCCCCTGTATTCAAAATGTGGGCTTTATTAAGATTCACATTCAATATATTTTATTTTAAATGTAAAAATAAAAAATCATGTACTCTGACTTTTTTAATTTAGGAATGCTGCTCTGCTACCATTGACAGTAAATAGGGTTGAAAGGCGTTCGCAGTGTAAAAGTCGACGTGACAAATTGCTGCTATTCAGACTCAGCCGACCAGTTTTTGTTAGGGTCTTTTGCACCCTTATCGCGTTCTTTAAGTAGGTCTACTTTAAAAAACTACTAGTCCAAATTATATTCGTTATGAGAGAAATGATACAAATTCGAAATACCATGTTCCTTAAGATGACTCTAGAACGTAAGAAATTAAAGTTATTAGCTAATCTTTTACTATATGATTTGGGCACTTTTGTTAGAAATAATGAACTTGACATTTTGTTATTTATAATAAATATTTAAACTTTCAAGGTATTCTACTCTCCAATAGGTATAAAATCAAACACAACAGTTATTTTATATTTGTCCAGTTATAGCTTAAAATCTCTTATATCCACTGATTTTATTTCATGCCATTTTTTCTAGTTCTAGAAACATTATCAGGGTTGATTCCCAAGTTATTTATTCATTAAATATATTGCTATTTGTTTACATATTTCATTCATTTTTATTAAATTTTCAAACGCAACATATATTTTGTCATTAAGTATGGTTGTATGATTTCAATCGTAATTGTAACTTTTCCTTCGTTATAACTATTTTTGTTTTAATCTTAGTTATCGAAATGTGTTATGAATTGTTTTTAAATTGACAACTTTACATATATTTTATCAGTGAAAATGTTGATATAGGCCTAAAGTACAATGGGTTACAATGTACTAAGTTAAGTATACATTTTCAAAAATGCACCTTTAATTTCCAAAATCTTTCGACCGCGGACAAACAAAGAATTAGTTTTGTGGCAAAAATCATACAATATTGGCCACTGTTACAACCAATCAAGACTCTCTATAAGTAGTCCGTTTTTAGAGAAGTAACTCGTAAATTTGAAAGTGTTGTAGACCATTAGGCTGGTTATTACTAGAAATAATTTAAACTCACGAATATTGTTGTTTTATTTTCAGTATCTAATTTACTCTGTTAAAAATGTATCAAATTACTAACTGCCAATTTATATGTGGCAAACAATGATCAATGGTAAATAATATGGGGTCAATTACATACAATGTGGTAAGGTTAAAATAATTTGTATTAACGCTTGAATTATTGCAGCAACTTTCAAGCCGTTGTCCAGGATCTGAAGGGGGTTGAGTAGCATGGAAAGCCTGACGCAATTTTATTTCTGATTATTGTTATAGGCACTATAGTGATCATGAAAAGCCATGTTGTCGACCCCCAGCGTGGTCGACATCGCCGGGCGGAGGGGGGAATATGGTGGGGGCGCCGTTTTTTAAAACGCTTATAACTTGAGAACCGTTCAGGATAAAACATTGAAAAAAGCGACAATATACTCCATAAAATATGAGCTTTAGAAAAGGTTATTACGTTTATAGTCGTATAGTTGTTGGTTTATGAGTAAAGAGCATTTTTATTGGTAAATGAACAAAAATGGTGATTCAAATAAGCAAAACCAATAGTTTTGTACTAAGAAGCAAAGGCAAGTACATGTATAGTGAAACTTCGATTAACCGTCAAGAGCGGGACCGGGACTAGGACGGTTAATCGAATAGACGGCTAATCTAAATGTACCTTAAACAACCCACATCCGGTCTGTAAGATCGAATGATAAAAAATGCAATTTTAATATTTACAGAAACCAACAATATAGGCCTAGGCTACAGTTTTCATTAAGTATAGAATTGTTACATGGCCTCCTGAAAAATGAGTACAAACAATTCTAGTCTCTATTGTTAACAAATTATCAAATTTCTCTTACAGCTCATATTTTCAAGTCCAGTAATAGTGACTTCCCGTTAGTCTTACCACTTACTTGGAACTGTTGGTACAGGTGGGCAACATTTTGTATGCCAGCTACGCCAAAAACATGGGCTATGAAACCCGTATCTTGAGATTGTCATTTAATATGAACACGTTACGGCGATACCATCCGATACAAATAGCATGTTTACCGGTAATATCTGATAACATAAAATTTATAATACAACGCTTTTTTGTTAATAATCAAACATCTTTTTATAAGTTTACTCAGTATGAAATGAGTTAAAGATAATGTTTGTTTTGGACATTATAATTAATGAATATTATAAGAAAATACAGACATCTCAACTTACACACTTAATAAAACGAAAATTAAACAGCCGATGTTTTCGGGAAGAGAATCACTTTCATCTGAAACTTTTTTCTCGCACACAAAAATGCTAGCCCGTAGCGCTATACTTTTTTTACTCATTCTGTTTTCGTCTTTTCCACCCATCACGTGCCTTGCCCATTACTTTAATCGTCTTCACAGTCTAATACAACTAAGATAAATAACAGTATGTATTACCTTGTGTTTTTATTTCGCATGTGTATTTGGTCTAGATTGCTTTCATATTTTTATTTGGTTTCTATTGTTGATTTTAACATGTGTTTAGTTATTAATGTATATTTTTTCACTGTCGTTATTGTTATTGTGCATTTTTGAGTGTGTTATACATAGGAAATACATTCCTCCCTTCTAACATATATCTCTCTATAATTTTAAAATTCAATTCAAACAGAGTATATTTCAATGGACCTACTCAATATTTTCTTCGGCAAACTGTGTTTAGTATAGGAAGAAAGAAACCAACAAACCTTTAACTTAGGTATAGAGCATTATTATTCGTCCTTGAGTCTTGTTGTACAGGCTTTGAATCCATTATTTGTATTGCATAACACGTTTTATCTTTTAATTATATACTACCTGACCTATGCGAGTACTTACCTAATTTAATACGTTGATTTATTTCAGTTAATTGCGTTTATTTATTTACATTGGTTTATCAATAACAGTTTATAACACTTGCATAAGGTATGTAAACAATAAAACTACCAGCTGTCAAGTTAGTTAAACAGATTGTTAATAGATGGCGCCATTGTTTCATTAAGAA
>JAGFPH010000099.1:248140-280904 GCA_018207615.1 Philaenus spumarius
GTATGGTACACATAGACTACGAAATAATTATACCGAGTGTTCCATAACTAGGTGTACGCTTATTCTTCGCGTAAGGGATTGAGCTACCGTAATGTAAACAAGTAGCACGGGTTATGAGCTTCGCTTCGCTCGCAGCGTAAAAACTCGCCCATCGGCCTCGGATGAGAAGATGCCCCCAATTTAAAGTCCACCACGTGGCTTTGGACAAGTTACTTTTAAGTTATTTTACGTTTTGATCGATTTTGGGGAAACCAAGCTAGCTATAAGGCCGCGTAAAACAAAATGTGCTGATTAACATCCTATATTTATGTTTTTAGAAAAAAACTAAAAAAAAACATTCAATCACGTAGGAAAATCTAAAAAAATCTATTTGCAATTTTACAAAACGTAGAGGGGGCGATAGTTATGGAACATTCTGTATAACCTAACATTTTGTTACAATAGATAATCACCATGAATATACACATACATACATTGGAAAACAACATACACACAAATATAATGTTACAAAGCTCTTAAGAAACCAAGCATACACAATTTACAATCACTAGAGGGGTTTGCATGAATTTGTTATTTTTGAGTCCCCAAACCAACATTTTTGGGCTAGGGATGAAATGAGGAAATAATAAATTTTATATTTTTGGGAATGTTTGGGCTTCAAATTGGTACATTTGTCATGAGCCTAACTGGTGACGCCCAAACTAATGGATCTTACACAAATTTCTCCCATTTAAATAACATGGCGTAGTTTTAAAATGTCAGTTGTTAAAATAAACTCAATTTATTGGATTTTTATATTTTTCTGTAACTCTGCAGTGTAAAACGAATAAAATTACACTTTTTTTACAAATTGGTAGAAAAATACCGACGTAATAGGCCGATAATGTACTTCCCCAACGATAATTCAATAATTACAAAGCAAACGCTTAAAAAACGCATACGGTACACGTGAAGCACAAACCTAGAATAACGGTCGTTACACAATTAACATTGATAATTCAATAATTACGATAATTTTATACAATAATTCAATAATTTATATAACAGGAAATCTATAAGAGATATAGAAGGGTACTGTAAGCGGCGTAAATGTTCTAAATTTTTAGCTCTTTCGATTGAGCTATCAACCAACCTCGTCCTTTTTTATTTTTTCAAATAAATAAAAAAAAACGAAAAATGCATAAAATTAGAATTTGTTTAGCCTCGAATGTTACCCAAAAAAATCATTGCTTGATGACATATCTAGAGATAAAAAATAAACACATTTTTTTTTAAATCTTCACAATCGGTCCATTAGGAGAGGCTGGGCGATTGGAAATAGGTTTTCGACAAAAATCATTTAATAATATAGATTATTATTTGAAAATATACAATTAATTATAACGAAATACTACGAGATGATCTTCTCTTTCAGTTATTGTTTTCTCACTTTAAAATAGGATTTACAAAAATTTTATAAATTAACGAAATGATTTACAAACGCAATAAAAAAGAAATACTAAAATATACTTTATTATGAAAACTAGTGAATAAAAACGTGAATCCAGAATAAATAAATAGAATAGCGTGATCGGACCAATGGAGCGTTTGTGGCAGGACCTTTAAGTTTCGAGCGCAATTTTACTGTCGTTAATCAAATCAACTACCTTAAAAACCAAGACGAGTTTTTGGAGACAAAACTTGTTTAAACAACAATTTTAGTACTTGCAATTTCCTACAAATTTCCCGCTGACGAAACATCGTAACTTGAAAAATTAAAAAATCCTCGCTTACTGAAAATTTTATGTCAGATGATTCCTGAATTAAAGTAAGTTTGCATTTTACTTTTTCAATGTGTACAATTACGTAAAAATATATTTCATGTAGAAAATGAGATGGGTAGAATCCCACATCTTTCCTCTAAAACCAGTTTTTTTTTTTTTTAATTAAAGAAAACTCAACCCATATGCTAAAGTCACCTAAGGAGAGCATAGCAGTTGTTTACGTTTACGCATCGACTAAACTATTTATTTGGTCTCTGTGAAGTTGACACTAGGGGCGGGCACGTAATGTACAGTCCCAATAAAGAAGGTACAGTCCACGCGGCGATGCTGCTGGCGGTACCTGTTGGCCTCGATCCAAACTAGGCATTTTCGACTGTTGAAAAGTGTTACCTCTGATAACATGGGGGTTTCGCTTCTTATAGTGTTGTTTCTTCAATGCTAAAACCGACAAGTACCCAAAAAAATATAATGAAACTTGTTTGGGAAACAAATTATAAATTTGAAAGCACTGATACAAGTCAACAAAACAATTACATTTAAACACTTTTTTTATATAAAACATAGAAAGATGCAGCTTGTGGCTGTAGAATGTATCTCCTTAACTCTTTTATAATATATATGGTAGTTGAGATAAAAACTGTCAAGGGTGGAGATAAAATTAATTGCATTGCCAGCAGTATTGTTACGATAACATTTTGTGAAGTATGTTATTGCTTTTAGGGTAAACAAAAGCTTAAAGAGGACCGATAATAGATGGTATAACATAAAATATGAAAGAAAATTATAAAACCAGGCAGCTGTTACTCACTAACATTATTAAACTAATGGATTATTAAACTAGATAAAGCGTACAATCAATAAGGTCGTTCAATATATTTACAATTTAGTTTGAAACATTCACATTTTTTCAAGGCTATAATAACTGCTTAAATTTTTCACCTCCAACCAAAAGAAGCAATAATTTTCAATCAATAACTATGATTGGATTTCTAAGTTTTTTTTTCTTGACATATCAGTTTTTTACATCTCTAGCCTACAAAAGTAGCCTACAAATTGAACCACTTATTGTATAATTTTGAGTTTATGTATTTCCTCCTTGCTACTCAATAGTGAACCAACATTGATTAATACAATATATAAATATATGTATCTCAGTAGCAACAGTGTTATAGCTTTTATTAAATGTCAAATAAACAAGTAGGTTGGATTGAACTCCATATTGACTGCTTTAAAAAAAATGAAAGTCTTAAACATCTTTCGAAGTGGGTATGTGGTTTAAGGGCCTAAGAAATTGATTCCAAAAATGTATAATATTTTACAAAAAAAAATATTATGCATATAAAAACATTTTAAACAAAATTAGTTATAAATAGGTGTGAAATAAAAGTAAGCTAATAGTAAGGTAGGGTGTGTGTAAGTTTATTTTTGGATGGATAAATATGTAATAAAATACTTTCAGAATTAATTGTACAAGTGGCATTAGGTAATATATTATTTACCTAATAATATAAATATAATATTTACCTAATAATATAATATAAATAATATAAATCTTTTCAGTATTTGTATATACATGCAATAGATCATGTCATTAACTTAAAACAATATTGTTTAGCAAAAACTAACATTATAACTAAACTAGTATTATAACATGTAAGATAGTGTAAAATGACAACAATGATAATTATTTTCTTCAATTACAGTCTCAGACTAAGTTAGTTTTACCCTATGTGTCTACTACAGGATACCTCAACTACTGTATTAAAAACTAATAATACTGTAATATTAACACATTAATTGAATCAACAGGTAAATCACAACATTAACAAACATATTTAAACAACAGTTAAATAAAATTGTTTGCTTCAGTAAGTCAGGCAAATCAATTTAAAATTCCCTCCATAGAGTAAAAACAATCATCCAGAAAAAATGACAAAAGACAGTATCATGTGAAAAAAATGTCCTTAATACTCTATCCTTAGTGTTTAAACATTTATCTTGATAGCAAAGTTTGTTTTGGTTGGTTTAACGACAACCTGCTGAACTTGTTGATGCCTAGTTACACAATTAATTGACAATTTCAATCGTCAGGAATATAATTGCCTCAACCACTTTAACAATGAGGGTCATATAACCACGGTAAAATGAATGTTATGAGTTTTAGTGGAGTTTAGAACAATCCCATTAGCTTTGAATGAATTCATGCACTCGAAGGTCATGTTTCAGATCGTGACACAGATTATCATGATCTCAATGGGATACAACTACCTGTAAAGATGATCAGGCTAACATATTACTAGTAGTGATCCCAGAGAGACACCCTTATTCATCTCCTTATAATCAAATTCTTAGTATAGGCTAATACATATTATGGAGTATGCTTCGTATTTATAGTAATAGTCATAAACCATAAGGCATACTCTAAAAGTATAAAGTTACTGTATGACAAAAAGTGTAAAATAAAAATTTAAGTTTAAAAACTAAAATCTGAGTTATACCAAATATTTTAACCAAAAAATAATAAATTAGTGAAAGTATACAACAAATTATCAAGGTATTTCTTTTATTGAATCATAAAATTATATGTAAAATAAAAAGATTTTAGACATTTTTTCTTTTTAAACTTGTGATTCTAACTGTTTTACTTAAGAGCAACATTAAAACATTAAACATTTAAAATTAAGTTGACTTGGAATAAGCGAAACAAGAAAATATGAAGGTAAATTGTAGCTGTGTGAGGTAGGAAATTGAGGAAAATCGATTAGGGGAAAAAGTATATAAAAGTTAATTTAAAACAAAGTGTACTTTATAATGGACTTTGTTTTTGTATACATTGTATACATAGGTGAATGTAATAAATCAATTAACGTAAAATTATTATAACCGTAAATATTATTTTGAAGATAAATAAATTAATGTTATTATTTGTAATAGAATTAATAGATAAGAATTGGTGCTATAAAAATAAAATAATAAAAATCTAATATCCTATCAACATTATTTACATTAAAAGGCTACTTCTTAAGAATATTAATTAAGAAAATCATTCTTTTTGGAAGCATAAAAAGCCTGCATGTAATTGTTACGGTTCTAATAATTATTTAGAGATTTTAAAGGCAAATATGAAATATTGCCAGTATCTTTTAGTCATTCATAGTCAATATAAACAGATTAGAGACCTGACTAAGAACTTAGCGCTTTGGTATTTGATTTGTAAATAAGGATATAGTTCAGTAAATCCTACAATCTAAGTTTATTTTCCTCGTAAACCAAATGTTCTAGTTTTTTATTGTTATTGTTTACAGTTTGTCTTGAAATTTGTAACAACATTTTTTAAATGTAAAGCAAAGGAAAACAACATAAATTTCAATATTTTAAATATTAATTCAAAAATGTATACTATTCTGTAAGCAATAATAGGCTAACTATAATAATATGATTAAATTTGGTCCAAGTTATGTTAAATCACAGAAATAAAAATTTAAACAAAATAATACGATTGTTCTATTGTTTGTCACATTTTTCACATGCAATTTTAATTTTGCTAATTAATATTAAGCACAGATATTCTTAAAAACTTTATATGTCTACGAAATATGAAAGTGTTAAAGTTAAAATAAATAATGTTTTACAAACGGTACTTGAATAATTTCCCCTACATACCAGAAAAAAAAGAAACTTGAATACGTTTTTTTCAGAATTAAATTAAAATTTGCTAAAAATTATAATTTTAAGTAAAGTAAGATAACATTAAATGTGTTAGAAAATAAATTAAAATATTATAGTATCTCTAAAGAGAAATATGCTATTGTTGAACATATTAAAATCAACAAAATGTTAGGAATTTTTTAAATCGTTTTAAAAACTGTATTTTTTATCAAAAATGTTTCTTAATATTTCATATGTATTTCTTGTCAAAATATCATTCCCTTTCCATCAGTATTATAAATCCTTACATGTATAAATTAAATGTAAGTATAATTTGAGTTTATTCATAAAACATTTTGAATGTTTCAGATGAAGACTTAGAAGCATTAATTGAAGAAGTGGTTCGAGCAAGTAATAGAGGTGTGTCAGCTGCTAAAAATGTATCAAGTGAACCAAACTGGAGTTTTGGACAGTCTCTGTTCTTTTCTAGCACAGTTGTCACTACAATAGGTATGCACTTCAAAGTACATAGGTAAATTAGGATTTGTTTATTTAAATATATATATTTTTTATTTTGAATAAAAAGAAGGCCTTCTATTATATGAACACAAATAAGGATTCAAAATAATTACTAAATTCAGAATAACCAGGACATCCTTTTTGTGGAAAATCTTCTATGTCTTGATGTTTGAACAAAATTTGATATCTTCAAAAGTTAAACATCTTTTAACTGATTGATTGAATAGAACATATTATAAGATAGAGTACATCTTACTAAACAATTAATTGTATATCATAGGTATCCTGTTAAAATCAATCTTCAATTGACTTTTAAATCATTGTGGTTATCAGAAAGCCAAATTTTGTCAAAACAACAATAAATTAATTGTTGAGCTCTAAAAGACCAAGAGCTGCATTTTGTACACAAGATTCAATATCTTAATTTACGAAACATATATTTTCCTAATATTATTATATTTATTACTGGTTATTATTATTTTTTTAAATTACTACTATTATGTGAAGCTGGCAGTGTCCACTTAAAAAATAAATTATTAGTTTCGTTTGTTTACGTTTGTTTAGCCTTAGTTCAAGAATTATTAAAACACATAAATGGGCACTGCTAGGTTCACAGCAGCAGCGCCCAATTCAAAAATCTTTCCAAAATAAGTGAAATCATTTGTTTACGTTTTTTTAGTTATTTTCAACGTTTGTTTAGGCTCAGTAATCCATACACAGCCCAAAAATGTGGGCGCTGCTAGGTTCATACCAGCAGCGCCCATATAGAAATGAATGAAATCGTTTGTTTATCATTTGTTTACGTTTGTTTAGCTATTTTCATCATTTGTTTAGTCTTATTTTAGCAATAAATCGGAAAAACGTCTTGGGCGCTGCTATTTTCTCACCAGCAGCGCCCACATTTTTTGGCTACGTATGGATTACTGAGCCTAATCAAACGATGAAAATAGCTAAACAAATGTAAACAAACGAAACTGATCATTTATTTTTTAATTTTGGGATTGGGTGCTGTCAGCTTCACATAGCCACACAAGTGGTATAAATAAATCACAAAGCATTGATCTTATCCTTTCTCATAAATACTAGGTGCGTCTGTGTATAATGGGACAGTGAAAAGTAATTGTTATAAATTAATGATTTTAAAACTGTAATACGAAAGATACTCATGAGCATACTTACCTTTTTCTTGTATACCGGTAAATATATTGTACCATTGTGCCATTCTTGGGAGTTATGTTATAAAAATAATAATGTAATTTTGGAAGGTGACAGGGCCCAATTATGAGAATTATGAATTGTATTAGTCAAGAGAGCACATATTCAAAAAGGTTAATAATTCCATAATATATTATAAAATAAATTAGATTGTACGTGGTATTAGAACCCTATTTTTTTAAGTTACGAAGAATTAGAACTTGAGATAGCTAAGATACGTTGTATTTTAATTTGATACAAGTCAGTTACATGGTATTAGATGAATAAAAAATCATTCAAATTAAAACTGTTTTTATTTAAAGTAATGTTATTCAATTAGTCTTCTTAACAGTCTTTTTTTAAACACAAAAAAGGTGTCTTAAAAATATACAATACTTTGGCCAGTTTTATTTAAACAGTCTTTTATGTGAAATTCAAAAACGTTGATTGAAAAAAAATAACACTTAAACTACTGTAGTTTTATTTCTTAGACATATACAGGACTAACATTGTTGTCTTAATAACATACAGTAGGGCCTTAATTATTAAACCTGTTTGTGTTTAATTTTTAGCTTTCTTAATTAATTGGTTTTTATTGAAAGGTTGTTTTTCTTTTCCTGGGCATTTTTTAATCATTCTTGCTGTTACTTTCTCTCTGTTTCTGTGAGTTCTTCAACTTTATTGAATTGTGTTCTCTTTCTTTCTGACCAACTGCTTCATTATTTTCTAACTAATAACTACTTATTTTTATTTTTTATTACTTCAACTAATGAGTTTTCTTCAAATGTCTCAACATGATCTTCCTTATTTTCATTTCTGTTATCTCCAATTGGCTCGTCACAGTAAATAAATTCTATATCGCTTTCGAATAGGTCACTAATATTTACATTTTCTCCAAGTACCAATACAGCATCATTGTTCAAAGGAATAAGATTTTCTGAAATAGGTTCATCTTCCTTTACCTCTTTTTCTGAAGAAGGATCATCTTGACTAGACAAGATGTCTGTTACAGCACATGCAACAATAAATCATAAGCATGTAAACGGTAATCCTAAGCCTTGCAATATGAAGTGGGTCACCTGTTGGTTTGAGAGAAAACAATGACCAGTCTCTGTGTCGAGACAACTGTTTATTCAAAAAACAAAATTAATGATGCATTTTTTAAGTTCGGTAACAGACCAGGATGAAACACCTTCACTATATGGTAAATAATACATTATTTCCTATCAAAAAAACACCATTAAGAATTCTTTAAACAAAGTAGATTCTTACTGCACCTTCTACAAAAAAATAATTTCATGTATGCCTTGCACTTTATTGTAATAACAACTGTTACATGATTTTAGTATATAATTTCAATGCGAAACTAGTAGGTTTACTAACTAACAATAAATTAGGCTGTAGGCCTACTTAAATTTGACTCTTGAGCCAACTAACCTTGAAGAAGATCTTGTGAATTAGGCTCATCTCTCAAAGCTTCCACCTTTGATTTTCTTCCTCTGCCCTCTTGATCCAGGTTGTCTGACTAGGATAATTCCGCAAAACACTTGAAATCAGAAGTTGCTTCAGAAAAAAAAAACAAACAACTAGGCTACACTGACACAGTCTTCTTTAAAATTGCAAGACAAGTTTTCTCATTTACTTAGCAATATCGTAAACATATTTCTAATAAGATTCATTTCAATTTTTGCTTAGCAACAGGCCAAAAACGTGTACAACAGCTGTATTATTATTATTATTATGCCTTGAGGTGTTCATTAAAATATTGCAGTAAAGAAGCCCTGAGATCAGCCTCTCATTATAGCATTGTCAGAGTAAAAAAAGTCCTACTCTTGTCTCAGAAGCTTCTGGCTCCAGAAGCATCGCACTCACAGAGATACTTGAAAAAAAATTCCTTGTCTTGCTCACACTTCTCTGCACCTTTAGATTTTGATGACTACGATATGAGAAAGAAGCGTAAACAGGGTTTCATGCCTTGTCAGCAAGCAAACTTCTTACAACAGCTTTAAGTTTTAAAGTAAATTAAAACATTTGTTTTTTGCAATTTATTTTTATTATTTTATTTCACTTACATATATTTTGGTCATTATTCTGCTCTAATGCAGAAAGTAAGTCATCAACAAAGGAGTCTTCACTTTTTGGATCATCCATTTTTATCAATACTGCATAATCTTCCCTTCAAATTATTGTAATGAATTGTTGAACTAAAACAAACATAGTAATGTAATATTTCTATTTAAAAATAACTATTTTAAGCACTGTAACCCTGCAATAAGAGTTCTAACAACACTTAACTTACCAATTGCCTCATAAAATTGTCTATTCTAATAGCACGTAACCTCAATAAATAATTCTAATAACACGTATCTCACTGACTTACTCCTAGACGTTTCAGATCTAATAACACGCAACTTAACCTATAACTTTGAGTTCAGATCAACATAAAAACAACTAATAACAGGTTAAAGAAAGAGTTAATTTATGAACTATATTTTTTATATATCACATTAATATTACTCAGTAGCTAATCCAACATTAAGTTATTATTATAATCACTATGGAAACGAGGAGCTTGATCTGGGCTTACCTGATTCACAATGCATTCCATTGAACTTACGAGGTATTAGAAGGAAGTTCTGCCAACTGCAAGATACGAGGCACAAAATTTTGTTGATTTTAACAAATTTCCCATCAGTATACTTTTACAGATTATTGGTATTAGATGTATGCCTATGCCAGCTATAGAACTAGCCAAAAAAATTTTGGAAGTTACAAGGTATTAGAATTAGGCCATCGATATAACATATTTATAAAAACAGGAATTAATTCAAACTGGATTGAAAAAAGATGTATTATTATTATTTCTTATTATATAAAAAAAAACATTTTTTTAAATGTGAAGTTTTTTTCCCCCTGTAAAATTTCATGTTTGTAAGATACGTGGTATTAGAGTTAGATCATCAATATACTTACTTTATATTCTACCTTTCAAAATGTTTTTAAAATTTCCACTTGTCACTTTAAAAACATGTTTAGTTAAACAATACAATATTAATACTTTGTACATGGATGATACCGTACCAAGAACAAAATAAAGCAAAATGACATATTCAAAATGTGTATTAAAAAATATATATGCATATTATATTAGGTAATTGTTTATGTTTACAGAAAATTTGTGAATGGCTTATACCTCTTTGTGATTGTATATATATTTCTTACACACTAGTATAGTTATGCTTAGTATTAAACCCAGAGAATTAAATTAAAACAAAAATCTAATATATAAAATGAATGATTTAATAAATTTCAAAAATATATATATATATACCGTATATACAGTATATATATTTTAAATGTAATAAATTTCTAATGCCCTTATATGGTGTAAGTCAAAATTCTGCTAGCAATGCCACAACTTTCATTTTTCTTTTATAATTTGTAATTTTGGTTAACCTTTAGATAACTGCTCACTGTGGTTTTTAATTTTATTTTAGTACCTAGACAGTAATAGATAAATTAATCCTTCTAATGTGTAATTACAAAGTCATAAATAAGTTTTTGGTTTAACAACTGTTTTAAAAACAAATTTAATTTAATTTGAAGATGTATGCAAGTTAAAATCTGACAGGTTGATGTTTGTCCTGCTTACCCTGGTAGTTGAACTGGAATAAATCTATTAACAAAATGACAAACTGACTTAGAAAGGTTGCAATACTTTTCTTACATGTGATAAGTTTGTTTGACAATCAGAATGAAAGTATTTAACCACATTTATATGCACAGTTTAAGCAAATAACTTATTAGAATAGTTTTGGAGAAATATACTTCATTCTAATCCATTTTAAAATTATAATAACGTGTGCTTTGTGGTCAGGTTAAAACATTTGACTCATATTTCTACAGGCTAAAACAGTATGAGAATAACTTAGGTTTTTTTCAATCAACTCGCCTCTTTTTAAAATTAATACTTAAGAGTTTTAAACATTACAAGGTTATAAAATGCAAATATTAAGATTACTTTGATTACAGACACAATTTACTTTTTAAGTGACCTACCTGCTTCCAGAAAATGTAAAAACTGTTCAGTATACTAAATAGTGTACAATATTTAGTATTTAATTAAATAATAATTATGAAAGCGAATATTTTTTATTCAAGGCAACATGGTTTAAGACAAATTAATATTGTTACGGTACCTTAGAAGATAATAAAATATATTCTTCAAAAATTCAAAAACTAAAAAATGTTAACACATGATAGGCATAACTGGGTCCTAACTGTAAAGTAAAGATTTTTTTATGCGAAAAACCTGGGTGGTTATCATCGCCTCAAAGTAAAAAATTTTTTGTCTGGTTTTACTTGCAGAAATGGTTTTGAAGCAATCTGGAGTGTTTGGAATCACTTTACAATTGTACCATCAGATAAAAATTAAAATATCCTTTGAATTTATAGTTAATAAATTTTTCTTTCAGTGAGACAAGTTCTAATCCCTAAAACATTTTGGTTATGCCTTTGACCTCATTGGTAACACAACAATTGTTTAACCAGTATTCCAGCTCTGACTAGAGAGTGCCACACACCTTTGAATATTGATTCCATAAATAATATACAATATTTTAAGTCAAGTAAACTAAATCTGTATCCTAATCCCAACATAAAGAAATCTTGTGGTGTTAAATTGTGGTATATTTACTGTAAATGCCTAATTAGCTAATTAGTATTGGTGAATTGTATTACTATGATTTGGCCCATACAACTTCCCCCAAAAAACATCATTGAGGTACACTCAAACATTGAGATAGAAATTGGGCATCATTCTGTTAAAGTGGATTTAATGGCCAAAAAAGAAGAGACAACACCTTTGGGGGAAATGAAATGTGAGTTCTTAGCACCCTTGATCCTAAGTTGTGTCAGTTAACTTTTCCACTTAGGTATCATGTCACCTTATCACTGAACAAAAGTTGCTCAGAGAATACATTCTCTTCTCTTCGCCCCTGAAATTTATTGTAAAAGTCTCTATATTTAGGCTTATCCTAACACAAACAGTGCAACTTCATTTATTTAAGGTTTTTTTATACAACTGTTATTTTGACTTCCACACAAACTCTGATAACAATGAATAATTCGATCACGCAGCTGAACCGCTTATGCAGTTGAGCTAATTTCCAAAATTAAGTTTAGATCTTTAGGGATTCAACCAACTCTTTGGAAAATTGCGAGTTTGCGCCTCGACCTTGCGGCTCAGATTATGGACTGCTTCACTTCGCTCTCAGCAGACAAATTCACGAGTTGGCACCCCAGCCGTCAGCCTTGAATCAGTAGCTGCCCCCTTGGTAAAATCCCCTATGTGTATTTGAACCGGGTACTTTTTCGGTGTTTTTCGTTTTGATTGATTTTCAGACATTGATGAAACAGACATGCTAAAAGGTTGTACAAAAAAAAAACAAAATGTGCAGAATAATCTCCTATACTTATTTTTTTACATACAACCCAAAAAAGTTTCATTCATTACGAAAAATCTCAAAACATTGTTACTTTCAGTCAAAAAACATGCTTCTAGTTGTTGGATGTTTTTGGTTGAGCGACTTAGGAAACCATCGTGTGTACCAGATTTGGACCAAAGAGGAAGTAAAATGGTACCCGTTAGAGTTCAAACACATATTTATATATATATAACATTTTTAATGACACCAAAAACATGTTCTGGGGACCATGATAGGTGCTCATTGACTACTCCTGACTTTAGGCCTCTCCGTTAGAGTCATTGCAATAGCTCATCTTTTCTATGGAAATTTGCTAATAACCAATAGGTTTCCCCTTTCTCCATTTATCAGGGTTCCTTAATTTAAAAAAAGTTAAACTGTTATAGGATCACTTTTTATTCCATCTGTCTATCACAGTCCCAAAACTGATAATAATTTCCCAATGAAACTCAACATACCAACCTATAAAGCACGCTAACTCGCATTTCTTTCAGTAATCAAAACTAAACAAATATTTTACTATGAATTGTGAAAGGTCAGAGTTTTATATTCAAATTGTCCATAAGTTCTGCAACTATTTTTTTTTTTTTAATACTGATGTTAGTTGTATACTTTACAGTCTGACTGGTTTGCTATGTTTAGTATATGACATATTGATGTGGTGTTGTTATTAATATAAATTTTTTCAAACTTTTGAGGCTCTTTCAATTTGGAATCCTTGGCATATATAAAGTTTTGGTACAAACCATTTGTATCGTTCCGAAATCAGTTTAAATTTTACAGAATTAAAAAAAATTGGTTATACAAATACACTTACATTTTTCTAATATGATGCACTACATAATTCATCAATTCAATAAACATTCTTTCCACTAAACTATTAGTTTTGAAG
Organism: Philaenus spumarius; assembly: GCA_018207615.1. Lineage (NCBI taxonomy): Eukaryota > Metazoa > Arthropoda > Insecta > Hemiptera > Aphrophoridae > Philaenus > Philaenus spumarius. Next base: position 261,643 of record JAGFPH010000099.1, read on the forward strand.
TAATTAAATATTAGATAAATATTACTTGACAAAGTTATGTAGAGATGAGTGATTAGAAACATTATACTCATTAGCTTTTATTAATTAAAGGATTTGAAATGTATAAAAATGTAAATTTTCTTTGTTTGTGTTTTCTCATTATTATTTCCACTGAGAAATTGACTTATAAAAGTAACTGCAATTTCAGAGATTTATTTTCTTATTTAAAACTTCTAATATTGTGTTCTAAAATGTTAATATTATATTATTTTTGTGCAGGCTATGGTCATGTGACTCCTTTATCAAAAGGAGGAAAGGTGTTCTGCATGTTGTATGCAATGTTTGGAATTCCACTGACACTTATTTTGTTAACGGCATTGGTCGAACGACTCATGATACCAACAACACTATTTCTACAACTTCTCAACAGCCGACTAGGACATCTCTACCAACCGTTCAATATTCGTGTTCTACATCTATTCATTGTTGCTGTACTGCTGATAAGTCTTTTCCTCCTGATTCCAGCTGGCATATTTGCAACTATCGAACCTGAATGGGATTACTTAGATTCCCTTTATTATTGTTTTATTTCACTGACAACTGTTGGGCTTGGAGATTACATTCCTGGAGATTCACCAAATCAGCCTTATCGACCACTCTATAAAGTTGCAACAACAGGTAATTAAGTTTTTTAATCCAGACAGAAATAATAACAATATGGTTTTGCCTTTTAATGAAATTCCTTTCAATAAAATGCATAAAAAGTTATGATTGTTTTGGTTGTTATCATGACATCATTATGTATTTTCTGTTAATTAAATATAACAGTGCCACTATTCAAAGAAGGAATAACGAAGATTTTATTGATACTAAATGTTTCATAAATTAATGTTGGAATACTATTTTTTATATATTTTTGTCCTATACTTTTAAGACAGTAACCTAAATACAGCGTTCTTTAACTTTTATTGTTTTTAAGAATCCTAAATTATTATTTATTATAATTTTTCAGAGTTAATTCTCTGTTCCAAAACTTTCTTACTCTAAGATTTCCCTTATATCTACTTCTCTCCCCTTAAGTACAGTTAAATACAGACAATCAATTTAGTGTTGATAAGACCATACCCAGCCTGGGTTACTAAAAATAATATGAAGATCAACCACTCGCCCCTTTTCATGCCTACTACTTTGTGCAAGTTCAGAACTACTCCTGTTAACATATTTGTTTGTTCAGTTTGTATTTTGCAAATTCTATACTGTATTGTAGGCAGTAAAACATTAAAACACATTGTAGACCTGATGCAAATAACATTTTTGCTGAAATTTAAATTTGATTATTATTTTAAAGGTTATAGAAAACCTGGAAAAGCCTGAACTTTTATTGTATGTACTGTCTGACTGTAGTGTATTAAAATATAATTATATAATAAATGCTACTGGAGGAGCTGTTAATACCATCTACCTTTATTAGTTGATCTATGGCTACAGATCACAGCAGAGACGAATTTCCGTTTTCTGACTCATGTATAACTTAAGTACAGGTAGCTTTGGTTTTAACAGTGTGCTTCAGTTCAGAATGATGAAATGAATAAGAAGTGTTCTTATTTCACCTCATTTATTAAACTATTATTGTTATGTTTACTCGGCGACATAACACTGACCTTAGATATTTTCTGTATTCTGATTCTAGTGCAGATAAGTTTGTATTTATTGTGTGCAAAAACCCTTCTTCATTCAAAATTGTAATTCCTAATTATTAGTTGAAACATAGTCTAAGATTAGTTAGATTCAAATGTTAAATCAAAATGATTTATAAAATAACAATATCTATAATATCAATAATAATTTTACTGGTTTAGTTTATAATGTAGTAACTGTAGTTTACTTGTTTAAGATGATGAGCATTTGATAAGTAAATATTATTTTGTAAGTATTTGTATTCAAGTTATTACTGCTACGACGATCCATTCTCAAGCCCAGATGATGTTATTTTTAATGGTGTTTACAGTTATTTTATTTAACCACTGTGATTCAATAGTTTATTTTATTTTTCAGGCTACTTACTGATTGGATTAACATGCACAATGCTAACATTGACAATTTTCTATGAAATACCGCAGTTAAATTTTGGCATTCTTTTCTTGAGGCGATCAGATGAAACGACTTCGGATCCTGAAAAAGTTCGATTACAAACACCAGGTGCAATTGGACCCAAATACACACAACAAAGAGATGATCAAATGCAACAGAACAAAGCAGATACTCCAAGTCCAGAAGACACGACTCCGGTTCATGCAAGACCTTAAATTTATTTAGATTTTACTAACATGATCTCACAGATGTAAAACATACTTTGATTAGTTGTTGCACGTACATTCACTCCTATGTTTGACTAAGCTGTAAGCCCTACTTAACAAAAGAGAGATGTATTTTTGTTCTGTATAGTACACCAAGCGTAAAGAATTCCATCCATTGAACAACCTCTGGCTAACGGAGAAATTATATATTAGTATTTTTGTACTATAAAATTAAGCTGATTATTTATTGAAAAAAAAATATATAATCGTTGACCAAAATTATATTTTTGTTTTAATTTTTTAAGTAGATTTATGCAAAGCTAATAGTGTGATAAATTTCAATATTAAATTCAAATATATTACATGTTTTCAGTATTTTAATTTTTTTACAAATTTGTGTACACCCTTAGTATTATCTCAGTGTCTAATAAAGGTACAAAAAATATCTTGTAGTCGTTATTTGAATACAATAAATTACATTGAACAATGGTTTTACTCCAGATAAAATAATACAAAGTCTTTAAATTTGATAATGAATTTTTAAACTGGAATATATTAAGTTAATAATGGATGTGTGTTGTTAATTGTAAACAATATTTAAAAATCGTATTCCCATCGTTGAAAGTGTTATTATTTATAAAATTAAAGTTAAAAATGTTTTTAAAGAAAATAAATGATTTATTCATTAATTATTATTTTAAATTCTGTAAATAAAATTCAGTTAGTTTTTTACTACATACTAGTTGTACAAAATCTAGAATTTTAAAATATAAGCCCAATGTCTTCCTTGGCCAGTTATCATTTTATTAAGCAAAATAATTTTTTAAATGTGTTATTGCATTTATCCAATTTTGAATTTTACACATTAGATTCTCCATTTTTTCCCTTAAAGAATTGTGTATTTACTTGTTAATTATTGATGATTCTCAAATAAAAAATGTCGAAAGAAGATTATTAAAACTATACTTAATTACATATTTCTAAACTTAATATTTGTATAAAAGTTTTTATTATCATTGCTTTTTCTCATTTTCTTTTGAAATTTGGTAATACCCTCAACAGTTTTCAATTTATTTCTAATAGTATCTTGTTCCCTTTAAACGGGGTATTGAAATAAAATATTCTTGTTTCCAAAATGCTGAACTAGAATAAGGGGTGATATTTATTCTAGACCACCTTGCAAGCATTTGTTAAAGACAAAAATCCAACAAAAACTTTTAAATCGTTTAAAATAATATGATATATACAAAAATTTAATTCAAAATAAACAATAAAATGCAAACAAAAGTGACACAATCTAACAAAAATATTATGTACATAGAACAGTCCGATGCTTTATAATAATAAATAGTCAATTAATACTTTATTTAAAATTTATTCATGATTTTGTTATGAAGTCATCAGAAATCCCCTTTCTTTATTTTAAACAAGCAAGCAATTTAACGCTTCTTGTCCAACAAGGCTGCAAACTTTTTAAGATTGATAGCCAGTTTGTCTTAGATGTAGTACAAACACTAATAAAGTTAAAATTGCACTTTTATTTTCATTTCATGAACTTGAACTGACTGTTATGACTATTATGTACCGGTACTTTCGTATTTTATTAAATTTAAATTGTTCACAAGAATAATTTGTTAATACTGTTGTCTATTTTTGATAATCTCATAAATAAAGTAATAAATTTTAATTTTTTTATTCTTTAGGAAATGCTGTGGGGTTCTTACATTGCAGGGTTTTTAGGACTATAGATGTGACCCTTACCTGAGTGTACTTTATATAACCTTTCTAATGTAACAAACTATAAGTATTACTGCAGTCCTAGCTAGGTAGACCTTGATCTCTACAACAACCAACTTACTTCTATCCCTTTTCTTATCCCTTATCTTAATAAGTCGCGAAGATACTACTTCTCAAAACTGATTACCATTCTCAGTACTTCAATTTATTAAGTTAATTTACGATGAATTTTACCTTTACTTATAATAGCTTTTATAATTTCAGTGTGACAATGACATGGAAATAAAATTACATAAAACTGTCTAAGTTGAAGCATTTAAGCCTTACAGTGAGTGTTACTAAGTCCTTGATTAGGTGATGTTATTTAAGGCCATATCCCAAGTTTAAAGTAGGTATAATAACCTTCAGAGGCAGTTCTTGAATAGAAGTGACAGGGGTTCATACGAATAAAAGATATGGTAGAAAAAGAAAAAAAATAATTCTAATATTACCAGCACTTACCTAAGCCTTCTTTATCACACTCCAGTGTACCACACACATGTAAAAAAACTGGCCAAGAAAAGAAAAACTTCAAAGTTTTGTGATTATGCTTCTCTGCTAAGGAGTATTAGTTTCCAAACACATAGGAGGCGCATCTTATAGAGTAAATTTAATAAACAAAGAGTAACTGTTTTTGCAAAAACTAATTGTTGATGCAATAAAAATTGATACAATCATAGGAATTTAATTTTATACACTAAATTTAGGGTTAAAAAGTCTAAGAAATATTATTTTTCAAAAACAATGTTATATCAAATGCACCCACTATTAATAGCTGTACGGTTTTTATAATTAAATCATTTATCTTTCTTTTTCATCAACAAACACCTCAATCACGTGACAATTAAATTAGGCATATCACTAATAATCTCCTTCTCTACTCTAGCATTAGCATAGCTAACGTATTAAGTCTACCAAGTTCAATGTTTTTTTTTTCAAAGCATTGTACTTCTTAATACATTTCAAAGTGAAAAGCACCTTTCCATCTCAGCAGTTGACTCATGAATTGTTGAGATACTACTCGAAAGTTTGTGAGATATTTTCATTAACAAACTATAAAATAATGGTGCAATTCATGCTTTGGAGGTCTGTTCATCTATACAACACTGACAGTTAGGTTGTCAATCCTTCTTTTTCTAAAAACAGTATTCTTGCTCTTTTTTTATTGCAACGCTTAACAGAAAGGCTTTCTTTTTTTTAATTTCCAGGTTTCAAAGAGATATACCGCTAAATGATGCTTGAAAAAAGGATATCTCCCCTTTATTTTATTGGCAAAAATGTTGTTAACTTCTATTTTTGAGATTGTTTATGTTATATGAATATTTTCTTCAAGTCAGTCTTGCTTCTGATACATAGCCTTTGAATCAACACAAGTTTTTACGCTATCCAATTTTGTCTTTCTTTCTTGTTTTAACTTTTCTTTCTAGTGTCAAGTTAGAAAGCACAAGTTCTTTAAATTCTAAAACCGTCATGGCTTTTAAAAAATGTAACAAAATAACCCCACTGTAAGTATAAAATGTAAAAGAAATTGACAAAACACAGTGACAACAGTGTGAAATGCAAAGACTAACTTCAAACAACAAGCTGTCGCACTAATGAAGGTGAGTAATAGCAATCTAGAAGACACTGATCCTCTAACAACTCTCCCCTCTTCACCCAGCTGTATTTTACCCAGGGAGAGGAATGCGAAACTGGATAAAGAAATCTATTTCATCTGATAAAACAAGAGTGTTTTATTTCAATTGATTTACTCAACATCACAGCAAAAAAATAGTTTATGTTTGATTTACTATTACAATGTTAATTATATTTATTTTGTAAAGCTAGGAATGCTCATGTGCTCATATTTATTAGTAGCACCTTATTTCCCTACCACTAATAGCGTCTGTCATTAAATCACAAATACAAGTAGTAGCTACCAGCTCGTCATGCTCGTACGATTTCTAATTTACTTCCCATGAGTACAGCAGTTAAAGGTTACACCAAAACAGATTGTACCATCTTTTGGTCAATTTTACCCTCTTTAATCCTTCCTGTTAATCCTCTTTTGTTAGACGTGATAAAAAAAACTATACAAATTTGTTAGTAATAAGCAACATATTTAGCAAGTCACACGAATTACATATTTGCTGTAAGTTTAATTGCTCTTATGATAGGGTTTAAACAGATCAAGTCAGTTTTATCTGATAAAATGTTGCCAATCTGTAAATGGAAGCCTTGTGAGTGACCTGCCAGAGTATTCGTAAAAGGTGTGTTTTATGTCTTCAATAGTGGAGTCTCCATACACAAATTCAGGACTACTTATTTTCCTCATCTTATATTAAGTATGACCTAAAGTATCCGTGACCAAAGAGAAATTGAGTGAGGTAAAAATGTACTTCTTCAAACCCAAGATTAACCCAAGACTCTATCTGGACTGTAAGCCTAGCTGACCAATCTGCCTCTTTGGTTCGTATTCCAGCAATCTTGCCACCGGCACTTAGTAATATCTATAGCTTCAGCTGATGCTAGCTTTTTACCCACCTCCGCCTGTCTTCCATTGATACAGTTTTTCTCCTCTGCCAAAATATCAATAGGGATTACTCCCGTAATCACCAAGATACCATTTTCTGAAACTATCCTGTAAAAACTCGCTATGCGTAAGGCGCATCTTTTCTTTATACACTCACCCTTGATCTTAACTTTTTCTTAAGAGCGCCCACCCAGATTTCCGCTCCATAAGGAAGTATAGACTGTGTCACCGTCTTTTCTACTTGCCTCCTAAATTTGCCATTAATCACCTGAGAGCGCAGCTGACGTTTTTTGCCTTCTCGGTCATTTGCTTACATTCTCAGTCACAGTCTTAATATTAAAAGTTACTATTTTAAAGCTATATCTTTTTCTAATGTTAAACCACTATTCTGTTCAGATTATGGAGCTATCTACTAGTCTACTAAGTAGGAGTTGTTTGATTTAAAACTTTCATATTTCATGTAAAAAAATGTTTGGCAATTGATCCTTATAGCACACAAAGGAGAACCAAATGTGGTTTCCTATTCATGCACTAAATATGGGACAAAATATAAATATTTGGCTGAACTTTAAATTTTTCTGAGAATGAATCTGATCTTTTTATTTAGTAGATACAAGTTTTCAGAAATAATTTAGAAATTTGGTCTCTTAAAGGTAAAAATTTTAAACAATAACTTTAAAAAATTAATGTAAGTTAAAATTGATATAATAATTTTTATATAAATACCAATCTGGACCTAAGTTTAATGGTAAGGCCGGGCGCACACAGGAGCGGACATTCTGTCGTCGACAAAACGTCTGGAACAAACTGTTTTGTCTTTGTCCGCTCCAGTGTGCGATCAGTTGTCAAAGTGTCTTGAACGAAAGTTTATTTCATTATTTTTAGTTTGTAGTTTTGTGTTAGTGCGACTGGAAATGGAATTTGAAGACGAAGAAATGGCTGTGGTGTTGTGGAATTTTCTTCAATTCAATTTACTGAATATAATAACAGCATTAGGCCTATTATAGATCTGCTAATGGTGGTTTTTCATATAACGCATAATTTTAATTTTTTCCCACCAAATCAGTTAAAGGGTTACCAATAATAAAGTCTTCTTACCTGAAACGTTCAAATCCAATGAAATTTCATGCCAGCATTTCGCAATTACGTCCTGGTTGTGATGCTCCTTCAAAGTCACGTCGTAAATCACACGTTGACTTTCAACTAAAACTAGCAACCTGTCAACATTAATTATTTCGCCTTCACCTTCTACACAGCTTTCATTATGTACCATCATCTGCCGATCCATCATAAACCACAATATTTTAATGTTTCTATTAGAAGCTTTTTTTACAGTAAACAGATTGTTGAAATGTAAATGTCATTCCACCGCGCATGCGCAGTTTAATTTCTCTGTTTTGTCTTGAGCAAAGACGAAATGCCAACAGTCACCGCCAGACAAGAAAATATTGTCGCGAACAGTCTAAAGGCGTCGGAGACGATTGTTGCGTGCAGTGTGCGTGATCCTCATATGAAACCACGTTAACTTGCATCCACCAGACAGATTTTATCTGTTCGCGACAAAACGTCTTTGTCGAGGACAGAATGTCCGCTCCTGTGTGAGCCAGGCCTAATAGCTGCAAAAGCAAGATAAACAACTAATGTTAAGAAATAAAAATCAAAGTTTTAAATTTAGTCATAATGCAGTTTTAATCTTTCTATGCCATTTTAAATATTTAAATCTTTAGCTAAGGCTGACCTATAACTAACTCTAGCTGGTTCTATAACCTTCAATATGGGGGTCCGCACAGATTGGGACCTAGAGACCTAGAGCATTTCCAAAATAATTAAATGTTTTAAACTTATTCCTTCAAAATAAGAATATGAACAAAATGTGTATTCATTTTATTATATTCTCTTAGCTTTTATTACTTGCATGTTCTTTTTATCATTTACTTGAAACTATTTCTAACGGATTTACGGTTTTATTTCTGTTCACTTTTGTTTTTTACATAATGTGATTTTATTATATATTTTTACATAATGTGGTTTTCACAAATTCTCTTAAGAGGGCCTACAGTTTGTAGATCCAGTCCTGGTTATAGCATTAACTATTTGTGCCTAAACACTATATTGTGTGTCAGTTAATTTACTAATAACTGATACAAATTGGACAATCTCGCCCCCAATTTTAACATTTAACTTGTTAAAACTTGTCATAACTTTTTTAATAGATTGGATACACTTGTATGTACCGGTATGAGTGTGTTGTTTTATTGGAAATATGAATTAGTTTTATCTTTACTAAGGGTACACCTATCACAGAAAAATGTCAAAAATATTAATATAATGCTTACAAATTTAAGAAACCCATCTTGAGAGTTCATTTATGTTTGAAGTTACTTTTGTAAAAGGATTTTTTTTAAATTTATATAGATCCCTATGTATTTGTATACAATACTGATTCATATTTACACCATGATTCTGATAACTATTTTTATAAATTAAATTTTAAATAAATAATAATTATAAACCTAAAACTGTTGTTCTCAAGAAATAAAACCCACTGTATTAAAACATCTACTATCCCCAAGATTTTACTATATTATATATTATTAAGGTACATTCACAATCAAGATCTTAGATTCAAATTTATGTAATTTATCTGTTTTAAAAACTATTAGTGAAATACTTAATTTAAAAACAAAAACATTTTAGCAGTATACCAATTAGATCCTGAGTTTGCCAATATGTTATCCCTAATATTTCTTTAAATAATAAAGTGTGTAACAAAACTTTGATATACCGTACGGTAACTATTTTATTTATAACATTTTTGTGTATATTACAACTAAACTGTAATATAAATGTATTGCATAACTGTATATAAATATTTTAAATAAAATAATAAATAATTGTGGGTATTATCCTATAGTAGAAATATTACAGTAAAACCAACTTGTTATTCGCTATTGTTCAATATAAATGATGTAATCTACCTTTACAGCTTTCTTCAGTAACAATGAATGACATTACCATGAAAACGTTCAGACCACGATGTAATAAATATTTTGTAAAAGTATGTATAAATAAAATAATGTTACAGTATTAAATTAAATGTTAGAATAAATAAAATTGTGATGAATGATTTAAATTTATTATTGATCATAGAATTTCTAAGTAAGTATTAGGCTGTGGTTACACTACAGCCGGATTCTGGACTGCCGTACACAGGCATCTAGTGACACAGTTTTATACATCCAGTGTAAGCTAAAATGTCATCCTCGTCATATGAATGGAAAGAATTGTTAGAAGAGACTTTGGTGAAAAAGTTTGTTAAAAGGCAAATTTGGGTACATGAGTTACGGGGCAGGCACAATGAAGGAGACTATAATAAACTGTGTTTACAATTACCATGTGAAATTATATTATTATTATTATAAGAAATTATTTCTTGAACAACTCCAATTAATTCAGTTTTATCAATTATCAAATAAATGCACCTTTTACAGTACTTCTTGGATTAACTGGACACTGGACTTCGGTTGAACAGAGTTGTAGAAGTGAATGGAGGGGTATTGGACGGTCTTGGTCGGAACAAAAACAAACAAGTTTTATTCTCATCTGTGCACGGCAGCCTTACCTGACTAACTTGCTAAAGAAAGGTTATAAGATGAAGCATTCATATTAATCCAGACATTTGGTGTTTTACCTTATGCCTTATCATGGTGATGTAGAAATGATTTTGAAATCTGTTGTTTAAGTAGTGCAACGCATGGGGCCCTTAGCGAGATTAATAGTTAATTAATTGGTGCCGGAGTTATGCCCCGGTTCGATCTTATAAGAGGCCGAGAAACCTTATTCGATCAAACACTTGCGTTTTAAGGGACACCACAACCACTGTGAACCACACACACACGGATTAACAGCTTTAATGAGACTAATTACAATACTATATTAATTAATGTTACAACAAACACACTAGTACACCATGAAAAGGTCGGCCTTGACTAACTAGCCCTGACAGCGCTATTTGGCCTCCCCGATTTTAATTTAATCCTATCCGACGACCCGACGTTCACTGCCATTCGGCCCCCGCAAACGGTCGCCACTTGCAATTTATTTACTTTAGCCGGCCATTAACTATTATAAAATAATACGAAATTGAAATAAACCGGCACAATAGTGTTGAACGTCCTCAGCGTTGGTCCATCCTAAAATCTGCAGTGGTAAAGCCGCACAAGGCATTCTGGGTTCCCGCATTACATAGCCAATCACGTCGCCGTTGACATCGAGGCGCATTCCGAGACTCGCTCAGTGATCGGACTCTAATCCCAAACCCGATACTGAGCTGGTCTCAGTCACCTCCCCTAGCGGCCAAAAACCTTGCTACCCCCCAAAAAAAAAACGCAGGAGCTGAGGTTGCAGGAAGGATAGGCAAGGATACCTGGTATTACACAGTCATCAAGCCAATAGGCACTGACTCTGGATAAACAGCAATACCATTCAGCAAACCCTACTCACGGCCAGAACACTTGGGACTCTGATGACCATTAATTTTGCAGGTGGCATTCGCACGCTACACTTGGTTTCACTTCCACACCATACATTAAAACGTTCCAAGACCCGGCAATATTACGGCAACTTATAATTTTAAAATATCGGTTGGTTTCGAGTAAGTTAGGTAACAAGGGCAGCTAGGGTTTACTTGAGAAGAAAAATATATATACCTGGTATATTTATATACAGTGAGGTAGATCACCGCATGTGTGAAGAGGAAAAACAAATTATAATGTATGCATAAAAAATGTAACGGATTGGTAAACAGTAACCGAATCATAGTGGAGATGGTTGGTGAACTGCATCTACTTACTTTATACATTGCAAAATTAATATCGTTTTTTCTTTTCTTTTTTGGGATTTACACAAAAATAATTTAAACTAGTAGGAGTTCAACTGATTTTAGGAGTGGGATAAAAAACTGAAGGATCATTTAGGATGGATGAGTAATTTTTTCGATGGCATATTTGATGTCTTTATGTATTGGTTAAAGTTGAATGATCCTGATGTGGTTTAAGCAAAATAACTATTTATATGGTGTGGTCATAAGATTAAAGATGAATATAGCTGATATAATGGTGTTGGTGAGCTTTGATTCTGTAGTAATTGTGATTAAGGCCAAAAGTCTCTTGATACATGAGGAACTGAGTGCAGTCCCTTGTGATGACAATATGAGGCACTCACAATATTTGAAACTTGCTGAGATTATAGCTGCTTGGGTCTGCACACCCCTTTTGAACTGCCACATTCTAAATAGTTGATGTGGTTATAACAAAAGAAAATGCATTCATGATACTTGTCGTTGACAGTGTTAGGTAAACTCACACTCTAAACAGTTGGCATGGTGGTAACAGAAGAAAATGTGTTCTTGATTATGATGATACTTGAAGCTGAAAATGTTAGGTGGTAGTAATTTGGAAAATATGAGGAAATGTCATATTATGGTATGGTAGATTGTGTGGTAATTATTTAAAGGATGATGAGGTACTGAATGAATAAAAGGAAAGGAAACTAATATTAAAGAATGAGTACTTAATTAAATAACGAAGCGTTGCTTAAAACTATGGAACTGTAACCACTATTGGATCAACGTGTCAAACAGTAATACATGAAATATATCAAAATTTATTTGCGGATAATTATAATTAAAATATTGGAGCAGGTAAAGTATAAATGGTTATGGATTAAGAAAGGTTGGTGAAACTGTTGCGCGTATGCAGGGTGGAAGTGAAACGTAATATAAAAAGATTAGGGTTCGAATACTATAATTGTTCCCCCAGCATGGGGTTGAACAATGTTTACAAATTAAACACATACCAAATTTAACAAAAAGAGCAGTCTTGTAAATACAAAAACATAAGACTTGCAAAACAACTTCTCTTCCTGGTACCAAATCCAGGAATGATATAACAAACACATATACATACACATAATTAGGACACAATAAATATTTCTCTAAGGAAGGAGGATAGGTGCGCTAAGGCTATTACGCTTGCATTAACTACATTTTGCTACAACGCTTGTATATTAACTATTGACCTATCATAGCGATAAAAAGTCGAAAAATAATATAATAAATTATTATGGTTTCGACATGTCATCCTATGGGGTGGATTACTCACGTCGGAATTATAGATATATAATACAAAATTTACACATAACAAGCCACTCGAGATTAATAAACATTATTTTTTATAAAAACTCACTCACAAAAGCATGACACACAAAAGTAGGGTACCTTATAACATAATATACCGGAGTGGTAGATAGACAAAATAGATAAAAGTTTAGATAAAATAGATAACAGTCTACTTCCCTCGTTATCTGGGGGCTGATCCCCCAGGACGATCATTCCTTCCAAGTCTTTTATGAAAACGAATATTGTCGTAGCCCTTCTGTAAGGACCCTCATGCTTAACCTAACAAACCAGCAAAGTTACGACATTTTGCAATATTTGTTAAACTGTAGAAGGTGGATGGATTAAGGGGTTGGATTGAAAAAAATATATATATATGTGCGCATTCAGAAATGTAAATTGGTATAATATTAGTGATGGTTAAGGAATTGGACGTATTGCACTCATACAGCTGATTTTCCTACGGTCTTGGCTGAATCCAGAAATGTCTCTGATGGATGGCTCAGTATTATTTAAAATGTTTACAAAAAAAAAAGATAAAATTTGAAAATAATTTGGTGTTACAATGAAAGCAATGGTCTAACTTTGCCGAAACAAGAGCTCAACACAGCAGAAATCACCTTCAAACAGTCCAACCATAGGTGAGGCAATAAAATCCTAGGTAAAAAAAAAATGGTTATCTTGGAAAAATCCATTACCTTAATGCCAGAAGTGCCATCTGGTAGAGCTGACTCCTACTCGAAGACCCAGCTTAGTCTTACCTCGGTCCCACAATGCGTTTAAGGTTTAATGGGATTTGGGTTATTGTAAATTGATTATGGTTTGATTTGTAAGAAGAAGAAAGAAAGAAGGAGAAAACTTAAACTATTACCAATAAACCCTTATAGTGCGTGGTTAGCAGCTGTGGTTGTTTGCTATAGGGTTTATGATTTTGCATAGATATTTATGATTGAGGGCGATGAGGGTTGAAAAATCTCTTAAGCTGAGATACGTGGGCAGATCGAACGAATTTCCAGGTTCGGGGGTCAATGAGCCTTGCCGCAACAGGGGTGGTGAAACACTCAATTATTAGAGGAATTGACCAGAGGGGTAGTAGTTTGGAATTAATCCGTTTGGGGAGATATGATGCACCCTAAACATAACCCAATCCCCGGCATTGAATGGGATGTTTGGTTGACGGTTTTTATTGTAGACCACCTGGAGGGCCCTGTGTGCCTTTGGTGAGGTTGTCTACAGCTTTAGACCATACTTGGTCTGTAGCTAGCTGTGGAGGAGAGGGGACCATCTGGTCCATATTCCAGGCCAGCTCGATAGGTAGGGCAATGGTGTGGCGTAAAAATAAAGTGGAAGGAAGGGTGGTTAAGGTGCTGAGGTGTAATGCTGTATTAAAGGCCAACTGGAACCAGTGAAGATCCTGGTCTCACTTGGTTTTGGGCGTGGAAGATGCAGAGTGCGACCTTGAGGTTCTTATTAACTCGCTCCGCATTGGATGGGTTGGGGTAATAGAAGCTCATAAAAATATGTTTTATGCCGTATTCGAGGCATATCAGTGCCATGGCGGCGGATTTAAAGGAGAAGACGTTATCTCTGACGAGGAACTTAGGGAAACCAAAATAAGAGAAAACACTTTTAGTCAATATGTTGACTGTTGTAAGTGCTTTCATGTTCCTTGTTGGGAATAGGAGGGTGAATTTCGAAAACGCATCCACCACGGTTAGTACGTATGCGTTCCGATTAGTGGACCTAGGTAGAGGACCGACATAGCTTCTGAAATGGGGCTGTAGGTATTTCAGAAGCTTGTAGTCTACACGAGTGTTTGGGGCCTGTTCAGACCGCTGGCACTTCACGCTTGACTTGACTCTTTGGGCAATTTTACCTTTTAGGTTGTCGGCCCAGAAAAATTAGGAAATACAGCAAAGGACTTACCAATGCCCATGTGGGCTGAAATAGGAAGCTCGTGGTAATACTTAAAAACCATATCCAGGAGCTTCTGAGGTAAAACCACCCTTGACGATCTTTGATCTGGGGCAAGATACATCAAGGTCCAGTCCAAAAGTGAGTACTGTGGAGGGAGGGTTCGAGTGTTTATTATTTTAAGGAGGGCCGGATCTTCCCTCTGGTTGAGGTAAATATCTCGGAAAACCTCGGGAATATGGGATAATATGGATAATAGGGAGTGTGTGGGACTATTGATTGGGCTTTATTGAAAGGGACTGCCATTGGAGCCGATGGCTCAAAAAGGCGGGGTAGAGAATCTGCAACGATGTTGTCAGTTCCCTTGATGTGTTGCACGGTGAATTTGAACGGTTAATGAACTCTATCCACCGTGTGAGTTTCCCTACTTGGCGTGGGTGATACTGATACAACAGCCAGGACAAGGCCGAATTGTCCGTGTACAGCTGGAATTCACGATGCTCCAAGTATTGATAAAACTTAGTCAGTGCAAAAACCACACCGAGCCATTCCAGCTCCATCCCCTATTAAAATATACAACTTTCGACCTTGTGGGTGGTGTGAAAATAAAAAGTGTGAACATAATCACATTTTAGCAAATAGCATAATATACACAAATTAATAACATAAAATATTATATTAATTAGTTTTTTGACATCCTAGACTAGACAATCGATATCAACTTCTTTATCTCCTGAAAGTCTGATCTCTATTAAAAAATTTTGATCATCTATATTCAACCTCGCTTTTGCTCTTGACATGAGAACTCTTCAATCCAGAAGAAACTAATAGGTGAAAAGATTAAAGCACTAGACTTTTGCATTTATTTTAATGCCATTCCATTTTTTAAACTAAGTGATATGTCCTAAACACATGGTACCATACAGACTATCCATTATTTGTGATAATAGTCATTATTTTTCTTATGTGAATATAGTTCCCCAGGGAGAATATCGGACAGTAAAAATAAATGCAAAAAGAGACTAGAAAATAATACAACAAACCTTCCTGGCCTGTGTGCATTCGTTTTTGCAGCCGATGATGCATCCCCTCTCTCACACATACATGAAGACATATGCCAGGGCACAAGATATAGTTTTAAAGAAATTAGGCTACCACAAATGTAGAGGATGTAAGTAGTAGCCTATTCTTTTCAGGACAATATTTTCTGTATTTTCCATACCTAAAACAACTATTTTGTTGCAATCGAGAAAGGAAATAAAAAGTTGCAATAACCACACTTATTGTAGATAATTTACTAAGAAAAATAAATAAATTTTCATAAGCTGTTAACAATAATAATTCCAATGGAGCTCTTGATGAAGACTGCTTGGCACAGGTCAAACTCGACTTGAAAATATTGAAGCAAGCTTGTTTAACAAAAGTATTTAACAACATTCCAAAGATGACAGGAGAAGTACAGCCGATGCACCAGTGGTTAGGTATTAATTTTATTCCTCCAGAGAGGATGTTACGTTTTTTGAAAATGATAAATAATAAAGTAATTCATCAGTCAAATTTTAAAAAAGATCAAAATGATTGTTTGGAATGGTTGACATTAATTGGATGTAGGACAATACCGGTAATTGGTATTATTTTCCGTTATTTGACTTTACGAAAAACAGTAGGATTACCTATTTAATTTTACCATGATACCTCGTTTGAACCAAAGAATTGTTATTATTGTTGTTTTTTGAATTTTATCCATAAAATTCATACCTTTTAGATTCATATATAAAACATAGTCTGTAAATGCAGTTTTCTCATAATTTTACTTACCATTTCAAATTACAAATTAAAATGAAAACAAAACATAACTTTTAGGAAGAGAAAACAAATAACATGATCTTACATTATATTTCATTTTCCCTGATTGAAAAATAAAAAATATGAAGGTATATTGTATAAGGTCACATGGGTGTCCATATGACATTTTCTAGAGGGGGGCTAGACCAGATTAGGGGATTAAGGAGTACCCTCTCCTCCTTCGGCGAAAGGGGTCCAAGGAAATTTTTGACCCTCCCTAGAAAACTTTAAAATTTTGGAAACCAATTTGGCTGTTCAGAGCTACATTAACCCACGCAGCATTAAGTCTGTACCTTTACACCGTCAATGAATACACGAAGACCTATAATACTTCTATAGACTGCACCAAGTAGTGACCAAGTAGCTCATGCTTGAACTCTTTAAAATATAAAATAAGTATATGTCAAATCAAACGGCACATAACAATTCAAACATATTTTAGTGCTAATCTCTTAAAAGAGAAATACCTGACTAAAATTAATAATATACATATTTGCCATTCCCTGGGAGCTAGGAGGGGCCGCGGCCCCCCTCTGTCCATAGGTATGGGCGTCCATGTATAGACAACAAAGTACGCCCTACGCCAGATTTGATGTTTGTGGACGAAGAAGAATTGCTTGCATCACAAATGTAAATTTCCGCTAGGTATACCGTAAAACAATCCAAATAGGTTAATATTTGTAGTTCGCTTATTCTGTGTTGAAGTAATTTTTTTTATTTTGTTGAGTAGTAGTGTGTAGTGTAATACTTTTAGGCTTACAATAAGTGCACGGGAATCAATATATTTTCCGGAAAAGTGTCCGGCATTCACAAACGCCGGAGATTTCGGTTAGTTCAATGATGATGAAATAATTTGGGATGACAGGTTTTATCAGAAAGGTTTAATTCAGTTATGAGTAACGTATAATGTATGGTTAGCTGAACGAGGAAGGCTTTCCATTACACTTAAAAAAACATCAAAGAAAACGCAAAGTTGTAGGGTCATTATGGTGTTATGGATTTACAAAAAGTAATCTCATCTGAAAAAAATCATAGAGTAATGAGTATAAAATAGCTTAAATTTGTTCAGTAGACCCCTATATTATTTTTAGGACGAAGTTTTATTCAATCAATTTTTGTTTTATAAAAATGGTATTTAGTGACCAATAATAGTAGGTGACTAAAATTATTTACAATAGACTTACACATAATTTATTTTAAAAAGTCTTAAGAAATGTATCATTGTTTTAAGGATGCCTTACATTTATCTAATGTTTCAGTTACAATAAATTCCATCAAAATAAACCCTACAACTGTTCATGCTAATTTTTAGTAGGTCTATTTTTCTTGGCTATACATTTTTTCAAAAAAATCACCAAATATAGTAATTACATCCCAATCCAAAAGTATTCCTTAGCTTTTTTGTAGAGAAAGGTTCAAAGAATTCATATATGCCAGTAAAAAATGTATTGATGTAAAATTTATAAAGTTATTACCGGTAGCTCAAGAAACAAAAAATGTTCAGTAACGAAAGGAAAAAGTTCAACTTTAGCCCTACATAAAAAGTAGTAAAAAATGTGTTGTAATTTTTTCAAAATGTACAAAATTTGTAATTTAGTTCTAAATAGAAGTGTATAAAAATATATATCAATTTCAAACTAGTGAAAATATTAAACACTTTTTCGAGACTTCGGCTCATCCTGACAGAACACACAAATTGAAAGAAAATTAAATTTAAAAATCTTTTTTTATTTGTTACATTTAGTTAAAAAATAAGTGGGTGAATTATTGTTTTTGAATTAATTGCTTTCAAAGCTTTTTTCTCAGAAGGTCTCAAAAGTAGTCAATTTCAATGAACTCTGATTCGCTAAAACAATAGCAGAGAAAGTGTCTGATATAGTTTTCGCTCAAAAGTTTCTCATAATGTATCAGAAACTTTAAATGATAATTTGTGTCCTGGAATTAAATGACTTCAGGAACATATCTTCAAGCATATTATTTTGTTCATAATTAATAACTGGGTTGATGAAAACGAGTTCACCAAAGTCGACTCTCCTTTCATAACTTTTTTAACACCACTGATTCTATGATTTCTTAAAATGCAATGAGAAATCATCTGCCATTTTATCAACTGTCAAAATCTGGTTACCCATACCCAAAAACATATAAAACGATACCCCACACTGAATTTACAAAATGTTGATCCTAAAACGTGATCCCGACGCGCTACGACTTTTTAACTGTCAAAATCGGGTTTCCCGAACCCAAAAACATTTAAACGATACCCCACACTGAATTTTCAAAAATTGTATCCAATATTTTCAACATTTTTACCCAAAAACGTGACCCCCGACGCGCTCAAAAGCTTTTCAACTCTCCGCAATGAAATTACGAAGATTTTGTAAAGACACAGCCCTAAAATCCTACTATGTAAATATAATTGCTGTTGAATAAACTATTCATGGATAAATATAAATTAGGTATAAATAGACATCGTAACAGACAATTTTATAAGAATAGTCAGAGACAGTGGTTGTGAAACAATGTCATCATGCAGGATAGTACCTACGCAGTTGGCAGGTGGAATGAGTAGTAGAGCGTTCCGCCTAACTCTACCACCAGAAAGTTTTCTACTACGTCTGTGAGTGCTTATAAAATCGTGTTTCAGGAAAACAGACACACACAAAATTATCGCATGATTTCAATACTGTACTTCGGCATTCTAATGCGAGCCGAAATAATTTCTTTTTTGAAAACACCAGTTTTTATGTTCCTACTACAAGAC
>JAGFPH010000099.1:281304-293448 GCA_018207615.1 Philaenus spumarius
GAAAAATTAAAGTTTAAATCATTTCCTTTCCAATGGTTTTATTGCGAATAGGTGATGTTTAGAGGATGAAATATTCAATAGAAGTTGAGTTGAAAATTGAATAGTGTGCCACTTACGCAATTTGAGTAGTCAAACACTAGTAGGGTTTTAGACTACAAATGAGTCTAAATAAAGTGAATAAAATGTAGCTAAAGCTAAAAATATTTAGTGCAAGCTTGAATATATTTCAGTATGCCCTCTTGGTGACTTAAAATTTTTACCTTGACATTTGGATGCATTTACGACAATTCGAGCAAAAAAACAATAGGTTATAGAATAACTTATGTGAGTTCATACAAAACTATTAGAATAAAAATATCCAAATTGAAAAGAATTAGCACAAATAGGCCTAAATTTGTTTTATTTTAATTTAAAGTTTCTTTATGTTATTCATTTATTATACAGAAGTGAAAATTCGTCCGTGTTCATTTCTGCAATTGGAACTGCATCTCATTTTTTGGCGCAGAAATGCCATTATTGTTAATTTTCTCATTGCTCAATTTGCAGCTTTGTCAGTTTTAACTGATCCAAAATCAAGTTCCGATGAAGTTGATTTGTGGTTAAATCTTTCGTTTTTCTGCCTTCCTTCTTTAACAAGCCTTCCTTTTTATGTTTGTTGAGGAATTTCTGACGATGTAATTACTGATTGTTCATTAGAGTTTGCTTAATATGTTGAAGCTCTGACAGGTTAGGTTTATAATAGGCATAGATAATAATAGCAACAGTTTATATTATTATTATTATTATTATCTGGGTTTAGGCATTGAAGAATCAATACTATAAGAAGCGAAACCTAATAGGTTTTAAGCGGACGCTTGTGTGGTAGTTCAGATCGAAGTCACTCGGAGCGCCACCAGTCTTTTGCTGTTCTTTGAGACGAAACTGACATTATAGGCAGAGTTTAAATTTCGTCGCACCACCAGACAGCGAATATATCTGCCTCTTGCACTGTCTGGCACAAACTGCTTTGACCTCCTTTCAACATCCCCAACGAAGAGAATAATTTAGTTTTCGTTTTGGAGGGAGCAAGCACATGTTTCAATATTTGGCGCACGTTGCAACTACATTATACAGTACTGTTGAACAATGATTTATTATTGACAATGTTTTTAATAACCAAATTACAAAATGTGGCATAAATTTAATACTTTTTTTAATGAATTAAAAACAACTTTAAGTAGTAAATGATTTTTTTGTAACTTACAATGATTTTTTTTGTAACTTAACGTAAAAATGTTATGTCAAATACTGTATACAAATTATCTTAAATCTCCAATTAACATTATTTGAACATGGCTTTTTCCTGAATTTAATTTGATAATCTATTACTGTAAAATATTGTAAAGTCTTCTAAGTTTGTTTGTTGAAAAATTATCCCATACAAGGTAGGCCTAAATGTAAAATATGCATGCAACAGTAATTAACAAATAAACACTTTATTTCGTAAAATCGGACTTAAAATTGGTAAAATATTTAACGAAATATACAAAAACTTAGGTAAAATTGCAAAACAGGTTTTGTTTTGACACCAAACATATATATTTCAGCCTTTCTCAAATAAGGTGTTAGATTGTTCATTACTGCTTTTGGGATATTTAAAGCTTATAAAAAGTATTGTTTTCCAGGCAATACTTATGACAGTTTGGCGAAAAAGCTCTAAAAGATTTATTTTTATGGTCAATATTTTGAACTGGGAGAAAAAAACCAGAAATAAATAAATAATAATAATCTTTATATAAACTATTTACAATCGATCACGTAAGCAACAACTAAAATAATTCAAAGCAAAGTATTGTACACATATACTACGAAATAATTATACCGAGTGTTCCATAACTAGGTGTACGCTTATTCTTCGCGTAAGGGATTGAGCTACCGTAATGTAAACAAGTAGCACGGGTTATGAGCTTCGCTTCGCTCGCATCGTAAAAACTCGCCCATCGGCCTCAGATGAGAAGATGCCCCAATTTAAAGTCCACCACGTGGCTTTGGACCAGTTACTTTTATGTTATTTTACGTTTTGATCGATTTTGGGGAAACCAAGCTAGCTATAAGGCCGCGTAAAAACAAAATGTGCTGATTAACATCCTATATTTATGTTTTTAGAAAAAACTCTAAAAAAAAAACATTCAATCACGTAGGAAAATCTACAAAAATCTATTTGAAATTTTACAAAACGTAGAGGGGGCGATAGTTATGGAACATCCTGTATAATCTAACATTTTGTTACAATAAATAATCACCATGAATATACACATACATACATTGGAAAACAAAATACACACAAATATAATGTTACAAAGCTCTTAAGAAACCAAGCATACACAATTTACAATCACTAGTGGTGTTTGCATGAATTTGTTATTTTTGAGTCCCCAAACCCCCATTTTTGGGTGAGGGCCAAGTTTTCGGATGCAACCTTCTTTAATATCATATAAACTATAAACATTTCCGTATCCTATTTGCAATTTTACAAAACGTAGAGGGGGCGATAGTTATGGAACATCCTGTATAACCTAACATTTTGTTACAATAAATAATCATCATGAATATACACATACATGCATTGGAAAACAACATACACACAAATATAATGTTACAAAGCTCTTAAGAAACCAAGCATACACAATTTACAAACTTCAAATTTAATGATTTAATATAAATGCGCTTCTAAAACCAGGTGATCTCTTTGAACTTGAAAGTACACTAAAAGAACAGGTTTTCCAAATTTTAGCTTTGTATGAAACAAGAATTATTCTACAGATGAAATTCTATGTATTTTGATAATTTTTTAAAACTAAAACTAAAAAATACTCCGGTAAAATACTCCATACTTACGGGCTGGATTTGCAGTTTCCACAAAAAGGAACTGGCCCTAAAGCCTTTGCTTTAAAAATTGGGATGGGGATTTGGCGTTAAACGATCAAGAGAACTGTAGGGAACTTAATATATATAGGCTACTACTAAAACTAATCCAAACTCAATAAAACCCGATGATACAGAAATTAAAAGACTTAAAAATAAGAAATGGAAAAACGGAATTGTTTTAAAAACCCTCCATGACCTCAATGTTAAAAAAACTTGTATTTTTGTGTAGGTTTGAAATAAATAAATATATTATTTCTGGTTAGCGTTAACATTAAATGTTTTATGCAGTTCAATCAAAAAGTCTACGAAAATTTGATACTAAAATAAAAACAACTGTACGAGTCCGAAACACCTGTTGGTAGGAGCGATTTCATTAAAGTTCAGCCTTAAGAAACATTATCTTACATTTTGTAATATAGATGAAAAAAAAACGTAACACCCTTTATAATTTATGAAATTTAATATGATATATTTTATATTATATTAAAAAATATATAACTTACTGTTATTTGGACCGCAATCATGGCACAAATGTTCAAAGCACGTGTCGGTCAATACAAATTATTAAATGATAAAGGGTGTTAAGTTTTTCTTCAATCTATATTACACATTTAGCAGCCCCATACACTGTGAACTAAATATCTCTTAATACATTAAATTATACACTTTTCAGTTTAATTAGTTTTGAGTTTGGTTTCAAATTTTCTTTGAAGTTCTGTCTTCGCTTTTGACCTACCATTAGTGCTCTATCTCTTAGATCATGGGATAACCATTTTATATTGTAGAATATTTTCATCCTAACAAATTGCTCCAAGATGAACTGACGATGGTCCTTGCACTTATTAACAAACCACTCAGGAAAGCGGGTTTCAACATCTTTTCTAACCATCAAAATAATTTGTTTTTTTACTTTGCTATCTGTTTTCAGCTCATTGAAATGCAATGTAAATGAGTTCGTGGTGGCTTTCATTACTCCATAAAATGTTGTTGTGGGAATTTTCAATCCTTTACAATAATTGCCATCAGTGTTGGCGGTGAATTGTTTGATGTGCGTTAACGTTTCTTCGGGCAAAATTAGTTCCTCTCTTGCTTTGGTTAAAATTTAGTAATTTGTCGTTTTATTGATATCAGAAATTTTAAAAATGTCACACTTAAGGTTTAATAATTAATTACTTTATAAATTAAAATGTTACATTTGTGTTTAAATGTACAGGCAAATAACACAATAACTAGATCAGCTGTCCGATTATTAAAAGCACGTAGTTAGACATTTTACTAATAATAAATCAGCTGTTAATTGTAAATACAAAAATACTATACAATTTACCACAACGGTTTGAATTCCTTAATTCCTTTTTGAATTATTAATCCCTACTTGAAGTAGTAAAATGACACAATGAGAAGGTTTAAGCTTCAAATTGAAATATATGTTATGAGCGTACGTTGAAAGGTTCTCTCAAACAAAGGGCGAGCTTCTAGACAAAAATAAATAACGTGGGGAATTTTTAAGATTTTATAATTTGTATTTTTTTAACAAACTTAAAATGAGGAAATGATAAATTTTATATTTTTGGGAATGTTTGGGCTTCAAATTGGTACATTTTTCATGAGCCTAACTGGTGACGCCCAAACTAATGGATCTTACACAAATTCTCCCATTTAAATAACATGGCGTAATTTTTAAATGTCAGTTGTTAAAATAAACTCAATTTATTGGATTTTTATATTTTGCTGTAACTCTGCAGTGTAAAACGAATAAAATGACACTTTTTTTACAAATTGGTAGTAAAATACCGACGTAATAGGCCGATAATGTACTTTACCAACGATAATTCAATAATTACAAAGCAAACGCATAAAAAACGCATACGGTACACATGAAGCACAAACCTATAATAACGGTTGTTACACAATTAACATTGATAATTCAATAATTACGATAATTATACAATAATTCAATAATTTATATAAAACAGGAAATCTATAAGAGATATAGAGGGGTACTGTAAGCGGCGTAAATGTTCTAAATTTTTAGCTCTTTCGATTGAGCTATCAACCAACCTCGTCCTTTTTTATTTTTTCAAATAAATAAAAAAAATGAAAAAATGCATAAAATTAGAATTTTTATAGCCTTGAATGTTACAAAAAAAATCATTGCTTGATGACATATCTAGAGATAAAAAATAAACACATTTTTTTTTAAATCTTTACAATCGGTCCATTAGGAGAGGCTGGGCGATTGGAAATAGGTTTTCGACAAAAATAATTTAATAATATAGATTATTATTTGAAAATATAATTAATTATAACAAAATACTACGAGATGCTCTTCTCTTTCAGTTATTGTTTTCTCACTTTAAAATAGGATTTACAATACTTTTATAAATTAACGAAATGATTTATAATCGCAATAAAAAACAAATACTAAAATATACTTTATTATTAAAACTAATGAATAAAAACGTGAATCCAGAATAAATAAATAGAATATCGTGATCGGACCAATGGAGAGCATAGCAGTTGTTTACGTTTACGCATCGACAAAACTATTTGGTCTCTGTGAAGTTGACACTAGGGGCGGGCACGTAATGTACAGTCCCAATAAAGAAGGTACAGTCTGCGCGGCGATGCTGCTGGCGGTACCTGTTGGCCTCGATCCAAACTAGGCATTTTCGACTGTTAAAAAGTGTTCCTCTGATAACATGGGGGTTTCGCTTCTTATAGTGTTGTTTCTTCAATGGTTTAGGTAAGGGTAGGCCTACATAATGAAATCCAACTTGTGATTTTGTACAAAAATACAAATTAATTTGAAATCTTGAATTATTAGCGAATTTCCATAGGAAAAATGAGCTATTGCAGTGGCTTTTATGGTAAGACCCAAGGTCGGGAGTAGCAAATGAGCACCGATCATGGTCCCCAGAACACGTTTTGGGGTGTCATTAAACATCATATTTATACATATATGTATATATGTGTTCGCACTCTAGCGGACGCATTTTAAGTCCGATTTGGTTCAAATTTGGTACATATGTTGGTTGTCTCCGTCATCGCTCGGACGAGTTGATTAGCCAACAAAATCCAACAACCGGAAGTACTTTTTTTGACCGGAAGTAACTATTTGTTGAGAATTTTACTACGAGAATGACATTTGTTTAGAGTTTTTCTACAAATATAAATGTAGGATGTTATTCTGCACATTTCGTTTTTTTACGCGACCTTATAGCTCACTTGGTTCCCCCAAAATCGATCAAAACGTAAAATACCATAAAAGTACCCGGTTGAAAGCCATTTGGTGGATTTTAAAATGGGGTTGGCGTGCGAAGCACGCAATACATGGTGTATTGAAGATACCCCCAACACAGGGTTGGCGTGCGAAGCACGCAATGCATTGTGATTGAAGATACTCCCAATATGCGGAATGACGTGCGAACTATTTTGCAGCTATTCATCACCGTCGTGAATAGAAATATTTCCCAAATTGTTGGTTGAAACCCTAAAACATAGGCCTATAAACTTCATTTTGGAAATTTGCTCAATTCACGTCAGCGGTTCAGCTGCGTGGTCGAATTATTTAATACTAAAATAGGCCTAATAAAAATGCAAGTAAAACCAATAAATTTAAAAAACATTTCTTTTTTATTTAAACTTTCGTTTGTTTGATATTGTCTTCATCGGTAGAGCTTTACATTTTGTACTAACCTATTTAATGAGTTCTAATAGCATCAATCCTCAAACTGCAACAGCTGTTTTAAATTATTTCAAACAATATAATAATAGGCTACTTATGACAGATTTTAAGCTTTGGCTAAAATTTTCCAGCTTTTGATAACTAGCCTTAGCTAAAGGTTATTCACCTCACTTTAACCAAGTGCTAAGACTAAAAGCTTTGACTTAATAGTGAAAGCTAAAGCTAAGACTAAATGCTAAAAGCTTTTGCTTATTTTTTATTCAACAGACCCAAAATTAGGCTATAATAATGATTTTACTTTAATGTTGCTTTTGGTACTAACACATTAGTATTACAACATAGTAGTAGCCTACTTATTCCTCAATGTAATATATTTTATCATGTGTTCTGTACGAGGATAATATATTGAGGAAGCAATAATAATATAGAGAAGAATTTAAGTACCGGTACTTTTTTTTTCAAAACATGCTTTAAGTATTTTATATTGCTTATTACAATAGTTGTGCTCAATTTATCTTTTACAACATTAAATTTCTTTATTTGTAAATACTAAACGCAATTTTTCAACATTGACAGACAGTCCCTGCTTTTATTTCAGCAGAAAAAAAGGTCAGAGGTATGTACGGTAACAAATAATTAGTGGACTAGGCCTACTGTATTATAGTATGAACAAGGAGTGCAAAATCGATTTCTTTATTTGGAAGTGAACAGATGTATTCTATTTTTTGAAGAAAGATGAATACAGTATTATAATTGAATAGCACAGTTTTTATATTGAGAAGTGTTTGTTGACATTTTGCAATTCTTTGTAAAGTTATTAGTCTTTTCATTAACAAAATGAATCTTGTAGGTGACCTGAAACGGAAACAGTTAAATTATGGTGAGTAATATTGATTAGTTGATTAAATGCTTTGATTTTAAAACAATTTTTCTTTCTAAACTAGTTTTTGCTGCAATTAAATTAGGTCTGCTGATTAAGTGCCATACCTATCTATCTTTGTAGGCCTACTTACAGTATATTTATTTTATTTGGTTGTTGGACATTGTTACTAATAATCTAGTAAATAATGAGCGATAAGTTTTGTTTTGTTTTAATGTGTAGGCCTATACCAAAACTACCATTAAATACGATAAGTAGGCCTATGTATATGTTAAGACTTAACCTACAAATAATTATATTTTTCAGTTAATAACTCGGCTGTATACATTTTGATAGTAGGCCTAAGCTATTATTAATATAAGTCTGTACTATAGAACATGCACCGAGAAGGGCCATACCGCCCATACATCCCGTTTTGAGTCGGGCACGGCTATTTTTGTAAATCAGTTTAACCATGTAGTCGGTTTGTCCCGTTCTTTAAGATTTCGACCAGAAGTGTGTAAAGTAGCTATGAGTCGTTTAGTGTAGCCTAATTGTATTTTTTAATTGACCGAGCGTAAAGTAGGATTTACACTGTTTCACTTTTGATGTACATCCAAAGTGAATCACTGAGAGTGAATTCATCCAGAGTGTTCATCCTTGTTTACATATTATTTTCATCTAGTTCAGTGTTTTCATCTTACGTGCACTGTTCCTGTTCCTCAGTTTTATGTATTATGTACAAGGAAAACTCTACTTTACTAGTAATGATATAATTTTACGTTTGCTTATACTTGACCTGCACGAAATTTCATCGACAACTGGCCGTGCTCAAAGACTGGGTCTGCTACCGTTAACCCAGGCAAGTTTAAATCCGCAAGCATTGCGGAATACGCCTTTTCCCGTGCATTCGATTTGCTATAGTCGCTGCATTTAGTATTCCATAAGCACTCGTATTGGTGATAAGTTTCAATAAACAATACCATGTGCTTGGCTTGCCACTTGAATGACATTTTATAAAATTTTTATTCAAAACAACAATAAACACACAAAGAAACACTCACTATGGCAGAGAGTCGACTGGTCGGCTGTGAACTAATTAGTGAATCGAGCGTGGGAGATATTGTTTACATTTTACAGAAAACAATGTACGCTCTGGATGAATCATCGGTTCGAGGAACGGCCATAGATATGAATAATATAACACTTCTTATATAGGGCATAATATACACAATATAATATAATTCTGAGTAGTAGGCTACATAATATCTATGGGAACCTCTCTTTCGTCAAAAGTTGGTAGGGTGTCAACTTGTTTCATCGTTCACTTTTAGAATACACTTTGGATAAAATAAAAATGAAAGTAAATTTACACTTATCACTTTGGATGATTCATCCAAGATGAACATCGAAAGTGATAAGAGTAAATGAGCCATAAGGCTCGGATCCCTACATTCAAAACGGTGAAGTTGGGTACCAATTTCAATGTTAAATAACCAAAACATACACCTTTACTATTAAGCATATTTTTGTGTTGTTTTTGTCAAAAAATGAAAGCTGTATTTTTTTCTTAAAGTAAAATAGATTGTGGGTGTTGATTGCTAAGGTTTTTTGCAATATCTCTTTTTGCAACTGAGTAAAAAATTAATAAAGTTTACTATTTATATCATACGTTTATGAAAACAATAAAACGGTTTTTTTAAATTTATTCAGCAATCAACATCCGCATATGACAGTACTTCAAAATGAAACCAAATTTTTAAATTTATTCCACGAATTAACGGAAAATATGACTTATTCTGTAGCATTGCTCTTATGGGAACCAGATTCAATATGGCGGACAGGGTAGCGCCCCCTTAAGCGGTATTTTTTCAAAACAGTTCGGCATTTCGTCTCTATCTGTTACTCGATTACGACCAATCGCTTCTTTCGATTTTCTTCTAATTTGGCTTGAATGTTCCTTGATGTCAAGAAAAACTGCGTATGTGTACGGTAGTGATTTTTGTAAAATGTTGTTTTGTTTAATATTATTATACATTTAGCAAAACGTATAGAGGCCTATTACTCAAATTGTTCATTGAGTGAACGAAAGCTGATTGGTTAGCCTCTGTAGTTTCAGTTCTAATAATTCTTGGTTCGATCTCATGAATCGATCAACTTTTTTACTTTTACAAATTTGTTCAATATTAACATGTGTCATTATCTTATTCTTAGTTTGATCCCATGAATTAATAAACGTGTATACTTTTTCAAATGTTTTAAATATTAATAGGCCTATGTGTCACAATCTGATGGGCCTCTGGTCTAAATTTTGCTTTTTGTGCCTCTACAGATAAATAATTTTAAAAACTTGTAAAGTAATGCGATATAACTAAACGTTAAACAAATTTAAAAAAGCATAAACAATTCTTTCAACATAAATTAAAAAATTGTAACTTTTATAAAGTTCCTAATCGAAAGAAACAAACAAAATCAAAACTGATACTATGAACTAAATAAAACTTAGTTAAGGTGTATTTAAACATTTTGTTTAGTCAAAATTATAAACATGAGAAATAAATAAATATAATAGACGAAATCTCTTATTTTACAAACCTTTATACAAACTAGCTAAAGTAGAAAAGTCGTAAAAAAAAGCACTTGAAAGCTTTGATTTAGGCATAGGCTTAAATTGTGTATCGACCGTTCGTCATTTCATTCATCGAAAATTTGTTTATATTTCTCACTCACGGCCAAATATTTGTTTTAACTTTCACATGAATACCTATTCCTTCAAGGCATTTAAAACGACGGGTGTGTACAATAATTTTTATTTCTGGTCCTTTTTTTACGAAGTTGCAAGGATGGTAAGGTGAAAACAAAATCAGAAATGACAAAATTAATTCATTGTATAATAATTTCTGTGAGTATATTATGTGAATTTTCTTTCATATCTCTAGCTCTTTTCGAATCCTGCCATTTTTTGACATTGAGATTTTTAATTAGGCCTATATTATTGATGGTTTTACAAGAGGACAATGTGAACTGAGGCGAAAGAGATTTATGAAAATACACACTCGTATTCAGCAATTTTCGTTGTGATTGGAATAAAAGAATGCAAAATAATTAGCGAATTGATTTGACAGAATAATGTTGTAAGCTTACATTAGGCTATTGGATTGAAACGAGGAAATTATACCTTTATCTAACCCATTTGATATTTCCCAAACATTAAATTAATATTTTTTCCATACGTTTCGAGAATCATTCCTTTTAGAGAAAACCCATTTTCATAAAATCTGCAATAAAAAGCAAATTTTTGTTTTTATTCGCGAGGTCTACTGTTTATATAACTACTAGTTTTAATCTAGAATAAATTATAATTTGTAGGCCTATGTGATGTGAAATTTATTGAAATGTTTTATAGGCACCCGCCTTATTTCCACCCCAGGCCTTATAACGATCCTTGTTCTTCCTGAGTCAGTTGTAAAACACAACACATCACAAAACTAAATCTACACTAAAGTTATCGTTTTCACACAGCTATCAACAATTAAAATGTACAAAAAGTAAACAATAATGAAAACCTCACATAGCATCTTACGTTTCGCTTAAGATTGACAACACATCATTTATTGAGAAACTATTTGTGCTTCAGCTGGAGAAAAGCGACAAAAGCTAGCTACGCCGTTATGTAACGTTCGAATCTTATCAGTTGCCCAATCATTGCGGTTTCAGACCGATAAGGGACGGGGGTTAATTATTTGGCCATAGTAATTTTCTCTTTATTTCGTTCGCTACGAATAAAGGAGTGATAAAATATTAAAATAAGACAGTAGGTTGTAAAAAACAATCAGTATCAACCACCATACATGCTGCTTCAATTAAGTTTCTTTTTCTCCAGTTTGTTTCTTGTGAACAATACTGGCTTCGTCCCAATTTATGGTATGATCCGGTCTTGACTGATGTTCACATCAGTTGACGTCTAGTTAACGTCTATTTTATAACATGTTCAAAATGTTCCTGAACACGTAAATCTAATGGTCTCGACATTAGATTAAAATAACTGTGACCTCATTCTCAATGGATTTTATAAATAAATTGTATTCAACTGTGAATTGTATAGACGTAATCAAACTGTTAATGTGGTCCGAGAAATGACCTACATTTTCAGTTCCCTTCTTCTAAATATTTTAAAAAAAACATAATCGACATATCGTAGACAGTTAAGAACATCAGAAACATGCTATACAAAAGTCGTTAAATATTCCAAGATATCTGAACACTGGTAGAGAGTGTCGAGACCGCACAAGATGGTCCCTGGAGCTGCCCGTAAACAGCCACGTCCTCACGCGGTATCGCGTTTTTAGCAGGCGTAAAGGCGAGTAACGGGGACTAAAAACAGAAAAATATAACGTCATATAGCTTAGTATTGATATTGATCATGTAGGCTTATGTTAAAATGGATTTTAGTAATTAAAACACCCGGGTTTTTTTCAAATCAATTCTATTGAATAAATTCTCAACAAAATCAGCACAAACAATACAGTAAATGAAAAATTTGTACCTAGTAGCCTACAGGCGCTTTAAATGTCATACTACATATAAATAAATTGAGTAAATTAAGTTTAAAAATATACAGTAAAGGAGGTACTAAAAATCAAAAAGCTATAAAGTACAATAATATTAACCAAATTTAAGTTACTGTAAA
>JAGFPH010000099.1:299236-320961 GCA_018207615.1 Philaenus spumarius
TCCCCACGCCGCCATCTTTGTAGTGGACCAGCACGGAACAGATACCTTCACCTCTACGCCAAGATACCCCTTCTATTGGTCTTAAAGATCATCCTCATTCCAAAGCCGGCAAAGGATCATCTCTTTCCGTAGAACTATCGCCCGATATCTCTACTGCCGACCATCTCCAAAATTTTCAAGTGCCTTTTCCTTTCCAGGTTGCAGCCATATCTAAAGAACTACATCAGACCAGAGCAGTTCAGCTTCCAACGCGGTCATTCCACCACGCTCCAACTCGTTCAAGTTATCAATAAGTTCTTGTCCTCTGTTGCAGTGTTGCTAGATGTCAATAAGGCGTTTGACAAGGTATGGCATGAAAGCCTCCTAAACAAGTTGAGCGAGTCTCCTGTAACGGAGGCTGCTGTACACTTGATCCGCTCTTACCTCTCAGGCAGATCCTTCAAGACATTCGTACACGGCGAACTCTCCACTTTGCGGCCGATACTTGCTGGTGTTCCCCAAGGCAGTGTCCCAAGGCTGTATCTGGTATACACTAACTACTTTCCAACTAAACTATCCCAGGTGTGACACTCTCGCTGTTTGCTGATGATGCGTTTCTACACTGTAGTAACGCAAATCCAGCTTACGCAAGAAAGGCCATGTAGAAACAAATGGACGCGTTGTCCCCGTGGCTGCAGAAATGGCGCATTAAGAAAAATGCGGATAAATCTGATTTTATCTATTTCAGGAAAAGGCTTAGAATGACACGCAGAGTCCCTTGTGCCATGGAACTTGATGGGGTGGCTATCCCATGGAAGCCTACTGTCAAGTACCTCGGCATAATGCTGGACAGTCGACTCAACTTCACGTGACACGTGCAGAACAAGTTCACCGAAGGAAAGCGAATCCAGGGTTTCCTCTAACCCTTGTTGGCAAGGCGTAGCCCCTTGCCAGTAAA
The DNA here is from genome assembly GCA_018207615.1 of Philaenus spumarius. Lineage (NCBI taxonomy): Eukaryota > Metazoa > Arthropoda > Insecta > Hemiptera > Aphrophoridae > Philaenus > Philaenus spumarius. The sequence goes on from JAGFPH010000099.1 coordinate 300,174, forward strand.
AGCTAAATTAAAAAGTTTTCTGTTGATAATGCGTTCAGTGTTGATTTATGCGTCTACCGCTTGGTGGGCGCTTGCCAGCAAATCCAGCAGGAAAAAATTGGAGACTCTTCAGACAGCTGCTCTTCGCAGACTCACGCAACAGCCATGGTACGTCATAAACTCCACCATTCTTGCTGGCATCCCTACCCTAGATGTTTTCTCTAAACGATGTGCTACCAAACTGTTTCAGGATGCACGAGACTTGGGCTTTTCTCATATAGCCGAGATCTGCAGGAGACTCGACATCCCGGGAGATGGTAGGCCTCGGCCTGCTGCTATCCTGGACGACCCCTATAGGTTTCTTCACGATCGACACTAACTTGTTTGCTTCTATTTTCTTATCAGTGAGTTTCAGATTGCTGCTTTCAGCCACTAGGGAATTCCCTACATGCTGCTAACGCTCCCCCCAGTGAGCATGCAGAGTGTCTCTCTCCATTTACGGTACTAGAGTGTGTAACTTGCCGTTCAGGAGAAGTCAGCGCATCACTCTTGTGCCTGTGTTCGGTTCAGAGTGACTTTCAAGTGGCAGGAGGGGAGTGGTTTAATGGGTAGTGGTTCCTGGAGGACCGAGTGGTTCTCTAACGAGAGGTCTGCGTAAGAGCATTCCATTGCCTTAAAAAAAAAATGCTGCAAGAAACCCATCATTTCTTTCAATACTTGAATCAATCAAAGTCTTCATTTCACGACCAACAACAACAATTTCACTTTCAGTCAAAGGTTAATTACAAATAAAGCAAAATTGCAAAAATTTTCAAAATAATTCAACAGCACAAATTGAAATTGAAAATATTATCAATAATCACGTCTGTTTATGAAAAGAAACGTTAAATACTGAAATTATTTCATTTGCGTCCTTCAAAGTTCAAAGAAAGGGCAGGTATACGACCGTCGGTTGTCTCTCGAACAATGGAGTAGCAGACAAATGTTGCTCAATGTTTAAAGGAAAACGGAATTAGAGACTGAATGTGTATTCATTCAGAATCATATAATTTGAACATATTTTAGTGTGTAATATACACAATCCAATACATCCATATTTCTACGTCCATTTTTACTTCCATATTATTGAACAATGATGCAGGCCGCATAAGAGTCCAAATTAGTATTTTCGACATTTGAAATCACGATAGCTTATCTCAGGAATAGTGATTTGTAGGGAAAAAAGTACAAGAACAATTTTTGTAGAAAATTGCATGATCTACAACTTGTGTTCGATCTATTTTTACGGTAACACTTAACGTTTACGAGAAAATTGTGAAACAACAATATTTTTACCTTTGACCTTGAAAAAAATTTTAGCTGAGTAGGATTAGTGAGGACTTTTAATATTTAATTTGTAATAATGTATTTATTAAGACCTTTACCAATTTTCAGCTCTATGCAAATTTTTTCAAAGTTGGTTACCACTTTGTATGGCCTATTTTGATTGGACTAGTGGTTGTAAACTTACATAATATAAAACAAACACACATTTTTTGTAACGTCTAAATAATAAATAAAATTTTAGACGTTACAAATAATTTGTGTTTGTTTTTTATTTGAAAAATTGAGTTCTACCAAGTACCTTTGGTCATCAGTATCAATCATATTATATAATGTATATGTAAAATTATCATCAGTACTTAATTGCTTCATCGGTGCTTTAATTGAGCAGACTTATAGTTATGGGTTGCAGGTTACAATTTTGATAATAAGCATTATTTTTCTGCAAAAAACCCTAATTTTTACCTCAATTACATTTTTTGCAATGGATATTTATAGATATTGAAAAAACTTTAAATCAAAACGGCACAAACGAATCTAGCTTGTTTCCTAACGTTTTAGAAGTTTTGATTATTTTTAGATCCAATTTGGATAGACTATAATGAGACCAAATCTTGGTAACAATTATATGAGATTGAATGAGGGTTTTAGTAGAATGCAACCAATGTAATTGGTTTTTAACTAGTTAAAATTTTATCAAAAATACTATTTTCATGAGAGAATTGTTTTGTCTTACTTTAGGAGAAGAAAATATTGACTCATTGCTTCAACTACGCCCATTGAATAGTTTTTCTGGGAAACGTAAGGAAATATCAATTGACAGAGGAGAGAACTTAGTAAAAAATCGAGACTGGTCACATCTTCATCAATTATCTTTTACAACACGGTACATCCTTGATAAATTACCCTGTATACATTATGCATATCCAAACTACATCTTGTCATACCAGTCGCCACCGATCAGTTCTGACAGTTCAGATGAAGATGATGACAAACAAAATGGAAATACTGTTGAAATTACTAGTATAAACTGTTTTGAAAGCGAAGAAAACACTTTCCAAACTAACGAATGCCTATTAAATGATACTTTATCCAGTGTAGAAATGTATCAGACAAATATAATGCCAGAAGAGAACACAACTCCAGTTGAAAAAATGCGTCGTACAGCCCTCCACTACTGCCCTTATTGTGATAAAGGCTTTGACCGACCTTGGGTTTTAAAGGGGCATTTACGCTTACATACGGGAGAACGTCCTTTTAAATGTCCATCCTGCAATAAATCATTTGCTGACAGGTACTTTGAATTAATTTTATAATTGAAATAGTAATTAGTTCATTCTTAGTTGTTTTAAATTGAATTAGAATTGACAACTCAAGACACTTTGGAGACATAATTAATGTCATATTGAAGGTTAAACAGTAAATTAAATTTTTTAAGACAGAATTTTTAGTTACTGTTTAAAAATTACAATTGTTTTTAATTTTCAGATATATCAATGGTGATCAAGTTAAACGATCACCAAATACACATATATATATATATATATATATATATATATATATATATATGTATGATTATGATTATATTTGTATTATCAAGCCTACTATTCTGACTAAAATTATAGTTTTGCAGTCATTGTTTCACTGGGGGTTGCCCGGACCCATGGTATGTAAGGGCTGTTTGTTTGGGACCCTCAAAAACTTTTATTCTATACTTGAAAAAACTTATAGTTGTAATGTAAGTAACATCCTATTTCATGTACAACATAGGATTGACAAGAGGAACAATTAAGAAACATAAATAATTAATTATAAGTTTACAGACTTTCATAAACATTATTTATCAGACTTATAAGCATTGATATAGGTCTATTTAATACTTTACATCATAAAGTTATAAGTTTCGGAGAAGAGAGACCTTCACAACAACGTTTATGCTATCAAATCTCAGAAATCATACATCATACGGTACTACTTTCTGAAAGGTTGTAACATTCAGACCCGCATTAGAAGTGCTGCCTCTTTTATTTGTTTTGTTTGCTCCTCTTCTATATCTCTTTCACTTTATTAGGAAACTCATATTTTCCTTTACAATGATCGCTTATTCAACATTTAAACTAGATACTTTTAAAACTTTATAGTATGGTCAAATATTTTACTACTGGAAAGTTTTCTTAGTGGATAAGGTATGGCTACTTTTTGAAGCTAATGACCATTTGTTTTTCATAACGCTACCCTTGTAGGCATTATGTCTTTCCTTCATCTAGAGCAGTGAAAAGATGTTATTGATATATATAAAAAAACAGTACAGTTGCTTGCAATGATTAACTCTCATACAATACAACTATCAAAATCATTTTTGAACCTCAAGAGTAGGTTTGATTTTGAATTAATTTTGAAAATAATCTTTAAAAAACTAATTCTTGTTATATGGATTTTTAAACTTTTTATTTAAAAAAAAAAACAACATTTTTATAGGTCCAACTTACGAGCTCATCAACGCACAAGGAATCATCATCAGTGGAAATGGCGATGTCCAGTATGCAACAAGCCATTCTCACAATATCGGTACATGGAAAGGCATCGAGAATCTGCTTGTTCTAAATACAAACAATTGTCTAACTTATCTGATGAACAGTTAAATCTTTCCAATGAAACTATAAATAAGTAATTAAAATTGTTTAAATGTCTCTTTTTACTACCTACTTCATTACATTTGTAACATTTTGTTTAAATTTAAAATTGTTGAGTGAATATAATGTGGATATTACAAAAACCTTCCTTATTAATTTACATTGTTTCTGTGTAAAATAAAACAAATAGTATAAATTATTAAGACTTATAACTTAAAAACAACTATTACGCTGTTTGTACGAAAAATATACAACTATCGGCATGTTATGATGTGACATTCTGCTGACCAAGAAACTCAGCACAGCAAGCAATATATTATATGTCTCATTCAAATAAAACTTGTAATGCAATACACCTTTTCCAATGTGTACTACCTACATTGCCTGTAAGCAGCTTTTGTCACTGACCCAGCTTATATGCTCTACAACAAAACCGTATCTTATCTTCTAAAGCGAGAGATAATTGTCTGTCTGCTAAATGGATCTGGAATCTCCGTCTAAGGATTTTTGATTTTTTGATTTTATATGGGGCTTTTGACCACGAGAAATCGATTGGAAATGGTCACCAGTCTGAGAAAATTCGTTTTCTACGTCTTTTTATTAAATTAAAAAGTGAAATTTGTCCATTTAAACAATACAAAGCACAGCTGATGCAAATGTTTTCAATGTCATTACAATAATCATCTGTTTTCTTTTAAACGAAGCACAGCTGATGCAAATGTTTTCAATGCCATTACAATAATCATCTGTTTTCTTTTAAACTGTATTTTATTAGAGGTAAGCCTAATGTTGTATCTATTTATAGTTACCTTGGCAACGAATACTTCTGCTAAATAAACATACCCTTTATTTAGTTGTTTAATGTTATAGGCCTAACCTAAACGATGTTCACGGAAATTTGCAATAATAGTTATTGACGTGAGCGAACTAGGCCCCGCTTATAATCGAGCTTTAGCTCGGTCTCCTGGTACTTTATCTAACTCCAAAACCAATCTGTCCTGAACTTGAACTGTTGATTATATTTGTAATAGCCTACCGTGGCCTTGCACTATCACCATATTTGGTAAAATTCCGTCCATATATATGCTACAGTATAACACACATTCTGACAATAACCAATGACTTCCAGTATTCTTTAGTCTAGAACTGATGTTTCCAAAGATCCTATCTCGACCTTTCTTTATGACACACCATCTTTGCCAGTTATGGGCTATACAACGGTAAAGTGTATATGCCCCTGGGGGCTCTCACCCTCAATTTGAATTTTGACCCTACAAGTTGGGTAAAATAAGTGAGTGACGAGTCAAACCATGTTTTTTAATGCAAAAACACGTTATTCTGTCAGGGGTTTTTGACAATTCTCAACCACTCTTTAAGAGACACGGAAATATACACATTTTTATCTCCATTTGTTGCAATTGGTCAACATTTACCATCAGACTGATTGTATTATACATCTGCCTATACCATGAATTATTCCCGTGGGAAGAACGATTACAACAGCTAGCTCAACAATTTTACATAAGTTCTACTTACATAACTATAATTCATAATTGTGCAACTCTGCCATTGTCAAGTTGTCAGCAACTCATTCTATTTTGTAACGAAGTATTCCATTAAATGATTTTACAAAGTTGATTATTGGTATTATTAAAGGCCCCTTCAATGTCTACAAAAACTCCCATCACTAGTTCTTGCTGCTCCAGCACTTTTTTCACCCTGGCTACCTGTTGGTGGAGTGCTGTTTCAACAGATTTGCCTGCAATGTATTTTGCATGCTGATTTTTAAGAAAATGATTTACAGAAATTGCTCCATTCCCTATGTATCTGTGTGTGATGTATGCAATTGTATAAGAGTGGGAGATCACATGATATCGTATGATCTGTGATGTCATATCGTACGATATGTCATCCGAGATATTAATAAAGCTATTGGCTGCAAACCAGTACCTTTTCCCTCTAGCTCTAACTGGCGCCTTTCCTGGTAACATATTCACAAGCCAGTTTTGAACTCACCTTCCTACCAAGAGCACGCAGTCGTAGCATAAGCAAATATAATGTGTTTCATTTAGTGAACCCAACCTAATAGTGTACATCCAATATATTACAGTGGCGACGAGGATGAGATTATTAATAGTGGATTATTAATAGTGATTATTATAACGGTGGTTATAAAACAATTTTAAACGACGTGAAGACGTGTTAGGAAGGTTATCACAATATGTTTGTGTAAGTTGTCGGTAGTGATACAAATTGATAGCAAAGGTGTCAAAGTTAAAGAGGGAAGAGAACTTGTAGTGGGTATCGTTTTTCTTTCATGTCTGAAGAACAGAATACTTCAGTGTCCAGTCTAAGCAACATGTCTAGCACAATAATTGGGAAACTCGTTGAATTTAATAGTGCGGACGAGACGTGGAGTTTGTACATAGAAAGGTTTAACTGTTTGTGGAATGCAACAGCTTTCCGGATGATAAAAAAGTGTCCACCTTATTAACCGTTGTAGGTGTAAGAACATTAATAAGGACATTTGGGAGACTTGTGCACCCTGAGTAAACCCGGAACAAAAACGTACAATGAATTAGTAACAATAATTAGGGACCATTTATACCCTAAACCTTCTTTTATATCAGAAAGATATAAATTCAGTTTAAAGCTCGGCTCTCTACATTCAAAACGGCGAAGCTGGGTACCAATTTCAATGTTAAATAACCAAAACATACCTTCACTATTAAGCATATTTTTGTGTTGTTTTTGTCAAAAAACGAAAGCTGTATTTTTTTCTTAAAGTAAAATAGATTGTGGGTGTTGATTGCTAAGGTTTTTTGCAATACCTCTTTTTGCAACTGAGTAAAAAATTAATAAAGTTTACTATTTTTTACTATTTATATCATACGTTTATGAAAACAATAAAACGGTTTTTGAAAATGTATTTAGCAATCAACATCCGCATGTAACAGTACTTTAAAATGAAACCAAATTTTTAAATTTATTCCATGAATTAACAGAAAAAAATTACTTATTCTGTAGCATTGCTCTTATGGGAATCAGACTTAATATGGCGGACAGGGTAGTGCCCTTTTAAGAACTCAACCTACACTCGATTCCACGTTCACTGTGCAATACAGGTCTTACGGGAGAATAGACGTGCTACTACCACTGCAGCGAACATCATGTTTATTGTCATGTGGGTTGCATCAACTGACCGAGCGTTGCATGGGAGTTTTTTTGTTGGCTGGTACAGCTGAGACTGTCTTATGGATAACATGGCTTATGGGCGCTCTGTATTGCACGGTGAACGTGGAATCCAGTGTAATACTTACATCCAATATATTACAGTGGCAATATATTATCAGTCTTTTCAGTATGTGTGTTGCAAGAGACGCTCTGAATACTTTTTTAGTCATGGCACCAGCTTATCTCCGCCCCTCTGAAGAAGAGTTGGTAATATTCCATCTGGTCGTGCACGTTTAAAAGGGTCAAAAGGCTTTAAACCCTGTTACCAGTTACTATTTTCTTTGCCGTTTCTCAGTCAACCTTCCCTGTCACTTCCGAGATGTTTTCTTCCCGCAATGAAACAGTTTCAGCAGATCCAGGGAAATGTGTTGTTAATAGATACCTCAGGGTATCCTCTTCCATTTCCATCATTTTCCCTGATGGAAGTCTGAGGGGACCGAGTTTTCCTACCGGGTCTCTAACAAGTACTTTTTGAAGTCTTGAGAGTTCAGAGATGGCCTCAATACTATTGCAAAAGGTCCTCCAGGAGGATCTTAGATGCTCTCCGAACTTCTCGTCTAAAGTTTTGTTGATTTTGTCTAAACTTCTCACAGTCTCCAGGGTTATCAGACCGCTTGGCCTTGTTAAAGCTTTGGCGAGTCTGCCTATGGTGAGATTCCAGAGTCTGGTTCCACCAATAAAGTTGTGCAAAAAAATTAAAATCTGTATTTCATCAAAAACTCAAAACTAAATCAAATTAACTTTAGTATTAAAATTCAATATTGACGAGTGAATTATGACTAGAAGCCTAATGACTTATTTTATCACAAAACATTAATAATTAGCAACATAGCTCCACCTGCCAACATAGCCTTTGTTTGGCTTTAAACAATAACAACCCTCAATTTGAAAAGGTTTAAAGAAGACAAAGAGGGTAGTTGTTTTGTTTTTCGTCTTGAATTTTGATTACTTCACAAGCACAAATCTTGGTAGCATTTGTATTAATAATGCTAATTTTAAATCCATGGAGTAACGCTCAAAGACTGAACAAACTTTTAAATTAATTTATTAAATCAATCTAGATTTCAAACTTAGGTACAATTTCTGTCTTTAGTCTCGCCCAAGTCCAGCTGCTTGCCACTAGGTTAGTGAGATACATGAGGTGGGGCATAGCAAAACTGGCTAAGTGTAAAAAATTTAATCTTACAAGAAACATGAAAAACCTCCTCCTAATTTGATAGTTGCAATATTTATCCAATTTTTTTGTGTAATGTAAAGGATGTAGTCCAAGTAAGTTTGTACAATTAAATATAAAATACATTTGTTATTTAATTAGTTATAGAAGTTTTAAAATGGCACATAGAAAATTTTGCTTTAACAGTACGTCATGTACATAGTAGGTTTTGCAACAACCATCTGGTGAATGTAACCAGTTTTGATTTAACAAACTTCACCGTTCTTACCTGTTGTCTAATTTAATACACATTTATGAACCTACTGACTTTTTGTTCAAAATCATATAAAAAATCTATTAAAATAGACCATAAATATGCATCATTGAAAGAATAGGTAAAGAGCAATAATTTGAAATTTTTTAAAACAAATTTCAGAGTTCAGTTTTGTGGACAATGCTGTTATGTGATAACTAAGATTTAATTTTATAAAAATTGTTATTAAAATAATTGAGTGTGTAGTTGACATTCTTTTAAAGGACATTTTGTTATAAAATTTATATTATAAAAATGTATAGGTTTTGGAGTATTTTAGAAAGATTTTTTCAAAGATCGTTTATACAATATGGGCCTTAAACTTGCACAGCACATTATTATAGTAGTTTATTGGCTCTTAATTATACTGAGAAAATTTATAAAAAACTCCAGTGTTTTGTAAACAAGTACATGTTATTATTTTTTGTAACATTTGTAGTTTCAGTGACCATACACCTCACATTTGAAGCTTTTGAAGGCATCTGATTAGTTCCCAAAATGCCCTGTATTGTACTTTAAATCAAAAATTTTAAACAGCAATATTTTAAGTATTTGTGATGTAAAGCTCAATAATATTGTTTGGCTAATGAGGCCGTCATTTATATTTGGAATTTAAGATATAATATTAAGTCAGCTTCCAGAATCCTTTCTTGGGCACGCTGTATATTTTGGAGCATATGCCCAATTATAAAAAATATTTAAATATTGTAAACCATATTTTATTATTCCAATTATTTAAATTAAACAACCTTATTTATAAGTCTTTACTTCTTACAATAATTACACTTTTCTTTAAATAATACTTAACTTTATCTTAAAACAATGAATAAAGTTATTTCTTTGAAAAAAACATTTTGTCTAATACATTGGGACTCGAGCTGCATATTCAGTTAAATTTACTTTTTCAATGGCAACGACTGAGTACATTGGTGAGAGACGCTCCCTGGTCGCAGGCATAACAACCAATCTTGAAGCACAACGTTTAAGGAGGAATTTCCATTTTAAAGTCGTCTTCTCATCCAAAGACATATTTTCAAATCCCTCTTCCTAACAAAAAAAAACAAGTACAAGAAATAAAAAACTTTAAAAAGTATTGTGTATTATAATTATTTAGGACATGCTGTGTGTAATTTTCAACTTTATGACTATTTCATGTTGCAAGAAGTGGCTTTCATAGGATAAAATTGAACTGTGTTCTCAGTCCGCCATTTAAACAGTTTCGCATACAATCTGTGTGGCTCTAGATGTAATGCTGCATACCCTCTTGAAATGAAATAGTTTGCAGTACAATCATCTTATTGGACAATAGTCTGCCTGCTTGAAGCATATCTCTGGAAATACATTAACTGGTAAAACCAAAATCATATGTTGATATATAAATTCATCGAAGCTTTTGTACCTCACCTATAAAAGGTGAAAATTAATTTAATGACACCATACATTTTTATTCAGTTCATAGAATAAAATCGTTCAATAACAATAAATAAAAATCAGGACCAGGTAAGTTAAATTTTGTAAGCTTGGCCAACGCCCTAACTTCAGCAGCCTCATCGTGCAAGCTTCCTACCTTTGTTTAGCTACGCTTAAATTATATCAAACTCTTCTCATCTTTTTTCATCAAAGCGAGGTTCTTCATTCAAATTTTTAAATTCTCAAGAATTAAATTTAAATTTTGAGGTATTTTTAGTTCACCACAAGCTAGAAAAGTACTGTTGTAAGTGACAGACTTCAAAAAACTTGCAACACAATTAATTAGTGGAAGTTTACCTTTTACTCCACTATTTATTAAACTTTAACATCTAAATAAAACGTGTTTACAAAAAGAATACCCTACAAATATACAAAAATTGCTATATTCTCCAAAAATGTATAGTTCTTTAAGTCTATAATGGAAAGGTGACAGATTTGAAAACATTGTGAAAAGTCACTATTTTTTTTATATCTGTGGTGTAGTCCATGTTAAAAAATGTGTCATCTATCTAAGACAATGGACACTTCCGCATACTTCAACCATGGTATGAAATCAAAATGTTCTTTTACAATACATACACCCACACACTTTGAAAGCCAAGCCAAGAAGAAAGACGCTAGCAAGCAATCTTTACTCTGCAGATGTTTTTCCTAAGTAACTTATTAAAACTGCTTTCATTGGTCCGTTTTAGATCAAGCTCTTCTATTTACTGTTGACATGCAACTTAAAGCTGTTCTGTTTAGTGTATGTAGTTTTACTTTCTCCACCCACTTTAGTATATGGAGAAAGTATTGTTTTCGTAAAAACGTTCGAATTTGAATTTTTAGTTGAATTATCTGTTTTGGTGCTCCCAGAACCCCAAAAAATTGTTTAGTGCAATTATCTGTGTTGGTGCTCCCTGAACCCAAAAATATTTTTAGTGGAATTTTTTGTTTTGGTGCTCCCTGAACCCAAAAAAGTGTTTTTAACGTGGTGTCTGTCTGTCAGTGTGTCAGTATGTATACACGACCAGAGGGGACACTATTGGTCCGATTTTCATGAAATTTGGTATGTAGGTACTAAACCCTAATATCTCCAGGCGTTTTTTTCATTTTTTGGAATTTTTAATTTTTAAGGGTAATTTACCCCTAAAAACCAATAAAAAACGACAAAAATGCAAATTTCTCAAAAACGGCTCTAACGATTTTGATCAAATTTTCAGTATTTATAGTGCTTAGGATGCCAAACAAAATGACACCATCCGCTTTTATCAAAACTTCGGCGTTTCATAATTATGGGGAAATGTTAAAAAATAAACAAGTTTATGTTGTCAATCTAGCATCACGGCAACGGCCGCAAGGGATAGCACAACGGTAGAGAAGACGGCCAGTAATTCAAAGGTCGCGCGATCGAATCCCGCCTGGGACAATAACTTTTTTATACGATTGATGTAGGTAGAATATTATTTTTTTGTTTTGTTCTAAAAAGTAGTAAATAAAATGATTAAAAACAATATTATTTTGACTACAGTAAGTTGGGAGAAAGTTTGTGTCAGTTAACTGATACCGTTTATTTTATAAATGTAAGTTACCTTTTTGTAATTTCTTTATTGTTAACTATCGCGAATACAATTTTTATTCGTGACCTATCACTTCTACAATTCATAAACATAACTATAAAATTATTAATTCTTGTGTTAATTAAATTATCTTTTAGGGATTTTTAGATTGAAACTCCCTTTTTTATTTGTGGTGTTAAATTTGATTGTAACATCACTGTTAAATCACTTGAGCATTAAATCATATGATATGCTTTCATTTGTTGAACTCTAATTGGCAAACGTTATAATTTTGTTTTTCAAAATGTTTCTTTTAAGAGATTTTAAAAAATCATCTAACTCTTGAAGTATGTTTATATTAGAAAATTGTTCAAAAACAACCCCCCATATATTATGTTTTTTGGGGGCACTGAGGTTGAAAAAATGTTCAGATACTTTAGATGAAAAATAGTGAGGTTTCAGTTGAAACGAAGAGTCAACTGATTCTTTTGCGTGTTATGTGTATTGCATGAGTGGTTTGTTCACCTATATACCGTATATTATTCTGCCAATATTCTCACAGTATAACAGTATAGTGAAATAGTTATTTTAAACAAACTACAGTAGATAGAGATATGTTCCAGATGTTTTTAACTTTAATTCATTTATCCAGCGCAAAACATAAAATTCACAACAAGGATTTTCCACAAAATGTTTTCAATCAATGTTCAGAGAATTGAAAAATATTACAAAATGTAGCCCATGTTACCTTGAAGACAATGCCTAACCTATCAGTAAAATTTCATCAAAATGTATTGAGTGATTTCGAATTAAATAGTATTAAACTAACAAACACACTTATTGTTTACGATATAGTATGTAGATAAATATTTATTATTTACCGAACACTGAAAAACATTGCGGGCAGCAGCTGTAGTCAGACGACAGTTTTTAATACAACCCGTGTGGTCCATCAGTGCTATACGTATATCAAATACTTTATCTGATGAATATGGTTCAGCTCCAGAGTTTGAAGGACACTGCATGTTTGTGCACTTACCCACAACTTCATCCACTGACAAATGGCAATGTGAGCTATAATTAAACAATAAAGTAAATTATATGTATCATAGAATTCAGATTTTATAATTTCAATGTTTTTATTTTTTAAAGGCAAAAACCTTATAATGTTTTAGTTGCCTGAAACTAAGACCCTATGCAGATTGGTTGATTCGTTCTCGAAAAGAGTGAGTCTCAAGAAGAAAGTCAAACCACTATATGTATGCGATGCAAGTGGAAGTCTTTCGCTAACGGGTTGATTGTTTTTAATCTGCTTACTGTCTTCCAACCAATAAGGCACACAACTTCTTTAGTTTAAATTCTTTTATCTTAAACACATTTATAATAAGCAGTGCAGGAAAAAGCATTTATGTTTTGTTGGTACCTTCGGATAAAAAAAGGACTCAGAGTGTACGGGTGAATCCACATATAGAACGGAACGTACATTGATGGCGGTTTGATGTGACAAAATAGTTGCCAGAGAGCGACTATTTTTTATTCTAAATTTTTACTATAGAATGGAAAATTGGACTTTTGGAAGCTGTATCTCCAACCATTCACTATGTCAATACAAATATGAGGAATGTGTAAGTGAAGAAAAACGCATACTGATAACATTAAGTTAGTCTTTTTATTAAAAAACTTTTAAACATAATTATAAAAGTATAAAAACTAAGTTTGTATATAACAAACAAGTGTACAAGTGTTTACATAGGTTTGAGCGCTATTGAATTCTACCTCAATACAGATAGTGCCAAGTAGCGTGAAGCGACACTGAGCATGCGCTGTAATGTCTTACCCTCTCCTACTCGATTGTGAGTCTTCAGTACAGTCACTACCAAAAAGTGTTGATATACAATCAACACGACTACATAGCAGACATGAATTAGGTAGGGCAGGCGGCTCTGACTGTACTCCGCCGTGAGAGGGGTAATGTGGTGGGAGCCGGCGTAAGAGACTTGCACACTCCCTCTTCGCGCTCCATCCTAATTGGCGCTATCTGTACAATTGACATGCAATCTCATTAACTATTGTTTGATATCATGGTGCTATTGGCAGTGCCTCACTCACTTATATAGGAATTCGAGAGGTGGGAGTACCGCTTCAACTATGAGATGGACCCTCTTTGCATACCAACTAACCCATGAGCCATATCATATTAAAACAGCTTCAAAAAGTTTTTTATTATTATTATTATTTCTTTTCTTTTTTTCTATTAACATGTTGAGGAGTAGTTGAAAGTGATCCCAAAAGAGTACTGTTTGATAGCTGTTTGATAACAAAAGAGTAATGGCGGTTTTAACCGTCCCCAACCGGCTTGTTCTAAACATCAATACTATGGCAGTTTACGTTCTCTAATGGTGTTCTTACGTACTATTTCGACTGTGGAAAGTTAAAAGTAATAAACCTCATTAGACAAATATTGGAAACACATACTGCATTGAGAGAAGAGGCCGCAGTTGTTCCGTATCCGGTGGGTGAAGCCCAGCATCAGCCCGCCATTTTGTCAGGCTGCCATTTCCCACGATCTCTACTAGCAAGAGAATATGGCTAAAGAAAACAAAATAGGTGCTTTGTGTGCTCAAATACAACACGAAATGAGAGTAAAAGAAAAGAAACTGCTTATGAGTGTACTAAATGTGAAGTAGCACTTTGCGTGTACCCGTGTTTTGAATATTATCACACTATTCAAAAATTCTAAAATGAACATAATGTTCAGCTTTAACACCTAGAAGGTAAAAATAACCCATTGTTTTGGTATTTTATTACGTTTCAATACAATGTAAAAATATAAAACTAAAAAGTGTTCTTTGCTCCCTGGTGTCCAAAATTAATGATAATTTTGCTTACCTTTATAGACCTTACTGAGGTTGACGGTTATAGCCGTCAGTACTCAACAGGTTAAAGCATTAACAGTACCATCAATTAATCTACTTTTTTTGCTAGTAGACAAATATCTATACTCTTTACCCAGATTTCATCTGGAAAACTTTAGTTTTAATCCTAGTATGCTAACCACAGCATACTAGCATACACAGACTTCCTAGTATGCGCAACGAAGGTAAATTGGCACCACCACTAGACCAAATTTTATATTTCTTTCGTTTTTTTCAAATCACTTACAAAAAGTTTTTCAAACTAACTTGCAGTATTTCCAAAGCATTTTTCAAGCCAAATTACAGAACCTGATCAATCGAACCAACTATCTACAAAAACCAGATGTATGTAAATTACACAACGATTGCTTTCGCTGTGCTCGCGGCTGTACTAATAGAACTTCTGACATTTAGTTCTCGTCCACTGACATGGAGATCATTCTGTTGAATCATTTATATGCAGAAAAAATTTGTCGATCGATATTTATTTAGCTACATTGTCATACTGTTAACAAAGAATAGTTTGTTTCTCTCTTTATGTATCTTTCTCATTGAATATTTTACATAAACTATTAGTATGATTATGAAAATTTAGTTGATATTATTTATAAAAGGTGTAAGTCTTTCCATAGTTTGAGAAAACCCATTTCAAAAATTTTACTCATGTTATAGTATGTTTTAAAAAAGTGCGAGGCAAAGACATTTTATATTTTTCAAACAGTTTTAAAATTTACAAAGAAAAATTTTAGACTCTAATCCAAACAAAATAGGTAGTTTTTTATGTGCTTTGTAGATATGTAAACTACAGTAAATATAATAATTTGTCAAGATAAAATTTAAAAACTACAAAAAAGCATAAAATTTTCTCAGATTTTTATGGAAGAGAGATGAGACAGGTGGAATGAGATCTGGTGCCCCCACTACTGCAGTCCTATGGCGTGCCAATGGCACTAATTCCTCATCTTCAAGGCAGCCAACTGAAGTCTAAATCTAAACTTAATAACAACAACCAAAACTAAATTATAGTTACTTACTGTTATTATTATATTACTGTTTAAACAGTATAGTAAATTAAATTTTTTAAACTTAACTTTGCAAAAAAATAAAGGTAAGAAAAAAATTTTTAAATAAGAATAAGTGGACTAAAAAGAGAAAGTTTTAGAAGGATAACGTGTATTGTCATGTAAAATTTATGTTTAGCTCGACTTGACTTCTGGTCGTATTCTTTGAATTCTTTCTAGTTGGTAGTCTGGTTCTGTCTTCTAAACAAACAATATGGGTTGGGCTTCCAAGAATTTGTACTCTATAGGCTGCCTATCGATTTCCCTTTTGCTTTCAGTTTTTTTGTATCATTTTTAGTGTTCGAGTGTTTTCTAGTATACGTACGTTTCTCAAATTTCATGCTACAATGGTTCACAGTTGTAAAAACAATAAAAAATATTTAACACTGGTATGGCACTTAATAATCTTTTAAAAGTTTTTAAAAAAGTCACAATGTTATGTTTAAAATTAAGTTTGCAGTGTCTAACTTGTTTATTCATCTGATATATTATTTATTCCTGTAACTGCTGTACGTACTTAAGTAATCTCCTAACTTAGTGTAGGCTACTACATAGTACTGTATATTTATAATACAGCATTTGTGCAATTAGGGTTCATTTTTGTTTGTTTGAGGACTAACGAACTCGCATAAGTAATACAATACTATAAAAACAACCTACAACTTATATCTGTTGAATTTATTCAAATGTAATACGGTTTTAAAATCTGAATATAACCTACTAGAGAAAAGTTACGGCAACCAGATCTGGGGACTTGAACCCAAGATTTCCAACTTTATGGGCCGACGCTTAACGCTTCAGCACCAACTACTGTATTTAAATTATATAATTTACCACATCTGCAGGTGAAAGTAGAGTATAATTTGAATTGATGTTTGTTTCTTCCCAATAAAGAATTTTTGGCCACTGCCTATACTGTGGCTGACATTCCTTGTGGATGTATACATTCCATCCTACCATCAAAAAATTACCTAAGCACATAACTTCCTAATTTTGTATTGGTTTTAGAATTAGTTGTTGGAGGAAATATACACATACCATTTCTTGACAACAAGCTGTGTACATCCATCCAAATCTAAATGTTCTATAACTCCATAGATAAGAGCAGTAAAACTACCAGCTTCATCTCCAGCTGTGGCTTTCTGATGTACAGCATTACAAGACATAACAGTGTTGATCGTTCCAGCTATAAAGTACCAGTAAAAGTTTTACAACCATAAAACAATAATTAAAACATTCATACGGGGAATTATTATTATTAGGGGGTTGCGTGACCTGCCACCAGGACCCACTGCAACTAAACCATGAGGTCCTCTGAGCCCCATGTCTAGGCAGCAGTTCACATCAAACCCGCCCTTTTCACAAAACGGCAATTTTTCCATGTGAATTCTCCATTCAGGTGGTGTATTGCAATACAGTAGAAGCCTTGTTAACCGGTCTGGTTGGGAAAGTGTTTGGACGGTTGATCCGAGGTTCCCGTGTAAAATAGATTTTTGTTAAAAAATAACCTACATATTTCATAAATAAACAATCAAATAAGAAGTTATTGCAACCCATTTTATAACAGACATAAACAAACACCAACAAATTAAACATTTTAAACTTACACAAACTTTGAAAACTGAATTTACCATATACTGTAACAAAAAATCAGTTATTTTTTTCTGTTCTTTAACTTTCAAAGATTTTGTAAAGCTAAATCTCTCCATTTTTGTACGTTCATCACGTCTAGTGCCGTTGAATCTTTTTGCTGCTCAACAAATTTCTCAATATATTACGGTACATATTTTGCTCCCACAAAATTCAGTAAATGTTCCGACAAAGCAACAGAAGAAGAGAAAGAAACAAAGGATGCCGCTTTGTCCATTGATTCTAAGAAAAAATACAGTTGCCGCGGAAGCAAGAGGGGAATCAAACTCACACTCCCCCTCCCCCAGTGGCGGTCCCAGAGGGGGGGGTCAAGGGAGTCATGACCCCCCCCCAAAATCTTAAATAATTAATGTTTTTAATAAGCCTTTTAGTACTGTAACATTTTGTCCCAAATGTATTGTAAAATAAACTAAGAAAGTATAAGGATCCTGGTATAAAAACAAGTAAATAGATAGATAGCCTATTTAACCTAAAAAACTCGATCTACATTAAATTATTTTGAAACAAGTAAATTCATTTCAGAACTTTTAATTTAATAAGGAAATAACGATAAACACTTTTAATATTAATATAACACTTTAACTTACCTTAATACAATACAAACCTAACCAAACATTGGAAATTAAATGAAGCATAGCCTACCAATATATTCGAAATACTTATATCTCAGAATACTATTAGCAAATAAATTTAATCATGTAAAGTAAGTTATAATAGATGTTAAAATTAAGAAACAATGTACAATTTATTAAAATCAGTGTTATAAAGTGTGAATAGATATTGAAACGTATAAAATAGGTTATATGACAAAGATTGGAATTTAAAATAATGGGCATGTCTGAAACATGAATTTGTACATATTGGTAAGACAGCTGTTCATAAGTATACGTTCTAAAAGTGATATATATTTTTTTTTTAAAACAGATAATTACGTATGTTGGACAATTTAAAGACAATTAAACATTAAATATTTTTATGAAGACGAAGTATCAATATTTCCGACAAATATAACATAATATAAAGGAAAACTTTGAAATAATATATTGTATGTGAAAGGACCACAACCACTTTACAGACAATCTACTACAAGCAATTGTTATTCAGACTTGCAGGGGCATTGGTAAAATGGAGAAGCGGGATAGTTAAATAATTATGCTTTAGAAGCTATCCTAGTCTGATACAGTCCAGACGTATTTTAGTTAATATTACCGTTAATAATAATTGATAGTGAAAGTCCTTTAAGAAACTAAACTTGATTAACATAGAAAAAAGCTTAAATAATATTACTCAGGAAGAAAGCATCAAATAGCCTATATAAGAAACATTTACTGAGCTTTTAAAAAAAAAAACTAACTACAGAAGTGAACTTTGCCATAAGGTAATATCCGACCAAATCTTATAATTCTGAACTTAGACAGTGACTTCAATATTCTAAATTCAACCAAATTAAATGAAACAATAATTAGTACATAAATTGACCAATCTATTTTGAGAACTTGAACTATAAAAACCTTTTGTAATATTCCTAGTTGTAGATTTGTAACCTTGTATAATTTTAAGCATTTTGTATTTTCCGATTGCACAGTTAATAGGCCAGGATCTTTTAACCCGAGAAATTAGAGTCTTAGTTAATAATTTGTATATATTTTGTTTATTTTGTAATAATACAACATCTAAGGTTGTATATTTTGTGCTCTATAAATACCTGAAATAAAGGAAATCATCTTATTGTAAAAATAAAAGCCTAGTTATTATTTGTGTCTATATAAGCCTAGCTTATATCTAGTTTAGTGATCAGTAAACACAAAAAGGTGTGGAAATAGTAAATTCTTTTATTAAATTATAAAATTCAAATAAAGTAAAATTATAGTACTAAATAAGTTTTCATAGATAAATAATTATTCTATAATTTTGGGGAGCTATAATTATATTCGCAAATCGAATACAATTTGGGAGAGGAACGACTTGTGGGTCTAGCTCTATTAAATATTCATAGAGACATAGATGTGGATGTGAATGCCGTGATTAACAGGTTTGCTAAGAGCTCAAAGACAAGGTTGGAATTTGTCTTGTAATTCATATGAATAGTATTTCCTATTACATATTAAACCATTGATAAAATGTGTATTGTTTCAGTTTCTATTCATTAACGAATTTCCATAGGAAAAATGAGCTATTGCAGTGGCCCTTATGGTGAGACCCAAGGTCGGGAGTAGCAAATGAGCACCGATCATGGTCCCCAGAACACGTTAAGGGGGGTCAAAAAAATGCATATATATATATATATATGTGTGTGTGTGTTCGCACTCTAGCGGCCGCATTTTAAGTCCGATTTGGTCCAAATTTGGTACACGTGTTGTTTGTCTACGTGGCTCGGATGAGTTCGTTAGCCAAAAAAATCCAACCACCGGAAGTACGTTTTTTGACCGGAAGTAACTATTTTTTGAGAATTTTACTACGAGAATGAAATTTTTTTAGAGTTTTTTCTAACAATATAAATGTAGGATGTTATTCTGCGTACTTTTTTTTTACGCTACCTTATAGCTCGCTTGGTTCCCCCAAAATCGACAAAAACGTAAAATACCATAAAAGTACCCAGTTCAAAGCCAAGTGATGCAAACTCGCGAGGCCACTAGGAGGAAACAAATTCTACTAATATATTGCGTACACACAGACAGCTGTTCAACGCCTTCGTGAGTAGACCTATTTCCCAAATTGTTGGTTGAAACCCTAAAACATAGGCATATAAACTTAATTTTGGAAATTTGCTCAACTCACGTCAGCGGTCCAGCTGCGTGGTCGATTTATTTATACCTGAAATGAGTCAATTAAAAACTTGATAAGTATTTAGATGTCGCTTAAAGCTAAAGCTTAGATTTTAGGTTAGGAGTTTGTTGACCTGTAATTAGATACTATAAATAAATTTGCACTAGCTATAAATCCCCCTCCCCCCTACGAGATAAAAAATAAAACACACGATGGTGACCCCCCCCCCCCAAAACTTAAGGCTAGGACCGCCACTGCCCTCCCCTGCACTGTCTGCCACAACACTAACACAATACACATTGCACACCTAAAGTTGCATCACCCGGTCACCCAGCTTTATTTTCCAGGAAATAACCATCAAACAATCAATGTTTGAGACTTCGGCCAGTTACAGTAATATAACCTGTAAGAGAAAAAAAACTCTGTTGTTCCATGGGATAGGCCGGTTAATCCGAAGACCGGTTGATCCGAGGCCGGTTAAGAGGGGTTCTACTGTACTCTGCTTGGCAGATATCACCTCCTTTCACTGTTCCATACCGTGAATGTATAATTTATTTTAAGCCATGATTATAAAAAATAAATCACTTATTGACTTTTTAATAATTTCATTTTTTAAATTTTCGGAATGGCTATTAGTACGCTATAATTAGAGCGTGAATCTAACTTCTTTGATTTATTAGGTTTTAATCTGGGATTCCTAGTTAGGTCATAGGCGTAAGCAGCACGAACATATGGGGGGGGTTACAACAACGG
>JAGFPH010000099.1:321361-348721 GCA_018207615.1 Philaenus spumarius
GTGACCTGCCACCAGGACCCACTGCAACTAAACCATGAGGTCCTCTGTGCCCCAAGTCTAGGCAGCAGTTTACATCAAACCCGCCCTTTTCACAAAACGGCAATTTTTCCATGTGAATTCTCCATTCAGGCGGTGTATTGCAATACAGTAGAAGCCCTGTTAACCGGTCTGGTTGGGAAAGTGTTTGGCCGGTTGATCCGAGGTTCCCGTGTAAAATAGATTTTTGTTAAAAAATAACCTACATATTTCATAAATAAACAATCAAATAAGAAGTTATTGCAACCCATTTTATAACAAACATAAACAAACACCAACAAATTAAACATTTTAAACTTACACAAACTTTGAAAACTGAATTTACCATATACTGTAACAAAAAATCAGTTATTTTTTTCTGTTCTTTAACTTTCAAAGATTTTTTAAAGCTAAATTTCTCCATTTTTGTACGTTCATCACGTCTAGTGCCGTTGAATCTTTTTGCTGCTCAACATATTTCTCAATATATTACATATTTTGCTCCCACGAAATTCAGTAAAGGTTCCGACAAAGCAACAGATGAAGAAAAAGAAACAAAGGATGCTGCTTTGTCAATTGATTCTAAGAAAAAATACAGTTGCCGCAGAAGCAAGAGGGGAATCAAACTCACATTCCCCCTACCCTGCACTGTCTGCCACAACACTAACCACTAACACAATACACATTGCACACCTAAAGTTCAGTGGCGGCTCGTGAGTAAAATGCTGGGGGGGGCACACACCACCGGGGTGTCTAAATATTTTGTGTATTTTAGTGAGTTTTTAAGGCAATCTAGGTATTAAATTAGTGATGCCATATGTTTCTGAAATACTTATCATATGTAAATCTGAAATACTCTACTTACATACCTTTAGTTATATTTCTTGTAGCAGAAGTCCATCCTTCTTTCCTTCTGTCCAGCAAAATGATTAATTACACTAATTAAATACGCACTATCTAATTGGACTCTTATGTCTACTTTGCCTAACACGGCATACTCAATGCAAGCATTAATATGTTTTTCACTCAATTTATGTTTTTTGACTTTATCACTAAAATGTTTTAAATCCGAGACACCATCCACCGTCCATGCACGGTCTGCAACTCCCATTACCAAACAAGGATAGCAAAAAAAAGGAATTTTTAACTTTGCACCCACACAACCAATCAGCATAGTTGTACAAATTATTGGAAAATTTCCGAACGAAACTATTTCGGGCTTTAGAGGCCTTTTTTTGTTGATTTATATTTAGTATAGGCCTAGAGGGGCCTAAATTCTTGAGCTCGATCCTATGTTCTAGGTTCTTAATTCCATTACTAATAATAAAATTCACATCATTGGAAACAGGCAAGGCCATTATGAAATACTAAAACACTAACAAACACTAACTCGATTAACTCAACTACAACTAGGCCTATTTACATACCAATCACTCATTCGATAAAACAATGTACACACAATAAGTCAACTGGTCACCAAAACAACGTATTCTGCAACAGAAACACCAAGCAGACGACAGATTATACTAGATACGTCGCTTTGCGCATGCTCGGACGCCGTCCTAAGCTTTCCATAAGGCACAAGCTTTGACGCGTCATAGCACCAGCAGCCCCCACCACTACCACTCTTCATATAACTGCATGGTGGTGTATTGGGACGTTCTGGCCAGTGCCCCACGGCTACAAATACAAACTTCTCGCGCTATTTTTGCTTGTTTTTTCCTACATTTTCGATGTATGTGATTGAAAAAAAACACTTTGGTTAATTATATGTATAATTATAATTGAATGGGTATATAATTTTTTTTCTTTTTCAAATCTTTTGGAGGGGCGGCGTCCGAGAGCCCTTATGGGCAAGCCGCCACTGCTAAAGTTGCGTCACCCAGCTTTGTTTTCTAGGAAATGTCCATCAAACAATCAATGTTTGAGACTTCGGCCAGTTACAGTAATATAACCTGTAAGAGAAAAAAAACTCTGTTGATCTATGGGATAGGCCGGTTAATCCGAAGACCGGTTGATCCGAGGCCGGTTAAGAGGGGTTCTACTGTACTTTGCTTGGCAGGTATCACCTCCTTTCACTGTTCCATTCCGTGAATGTATAATTTATTTTAAGCCATGATTATAAAAAATAAATCACTTATTGACTTTTTAATAATTTTATTTTTTAAATTTTCGGAATGGCTATCAGTACGCTATAATTAGAGCGTGAATCTAACTTCGTTGATTTATTATATTTTAATGTGGGATTCCTAGTTAATACTTTGTGTTAGACCTAATGTAAATAATTATTTGCCCTTAACCTTTTCTTTGTTGGATATTACTCAAATAAAAGATTATCTTAATGTAAAAACAAATAAAATCTGATTCTACTAATACTTAAACTTAATAGAAAACAATTATTCCCCAATATTCACAAAAAATGTGCCCATACCTTATTTTCTCTTTATAGCTTCTTTCAGTCAGATCGACTCTCTTACTTCTACGCCCACACCAGCAGGTTCACCCAAAAAAAGGACCCTTTATGAATTATTCCCCTCTATTTAAGAGTACTCAGTTTTACTTGAGCAACTTTTTAAAGTGCAACTTGCGATTGTGATTTCGTTGTGTTTCATTATGATTTCATTTAAACCATACAAATACAATTCTACTTCTAATAAAATTATTTAAATGTGATTTAATGAAATATGAAAATTTTACCAAAATTATATAAGTAACAACAAATTAATACATCATATATTCAATGTAACTATGACTAGAATACATTTTACAGTGGTGAGATCAGTGAAAAGAGGTGATTGCTAACAAGGGACAATTATTTCTGTGTACAACCTGAATGGAGAACATAATTTGTATCACTTTTTCATAATAATATGCGTCTTCTATAGTTTACCTGTAAAGTTAATGCTTACCTCCAACAATAATATTTGTTTCAAAATTTAAAGTGTAATACTTTCAGAAATACAAGAAGAATGGTTTATCAGCATTGTTAAAAGAATTCTTTAAACATCGTTTGAATATCCTTAAACCTTCCGTCGGGCGCAATTGATCAAAATGATACATGGTAAAATTTTGTTGCCACTTCTAGCTGCATCACTGGATCCGCCCCACTTCCCTAGTACCTTTCTCTTTCTATACCCACTGCACATCATCAAGTTTAGAACTTTCTACAAGGTGTTAATCAGTGTCCGTACCCTCTTTGTATCAAATTGATACAGTGCGCCTGATTGTGTTATTGTTTCCCTTTTTTCAAATTATTAGTATCAAATTTTGTCTGTATATATTATTCAGCTCTGGGAGTTTTTTTTTTTTTTTTTTTCAATGCATGAACTACTATTAGACGATAATAAAAATGAAAGTGGCTTTGAATTTGAAGATTTTTTTGGTGAATCTAATGTAGATAACCAGGATGAAGTAGAAGAATGCTATGAAAATTTCGATACGGAACAAAGTGATTAAGAGGAAGAAGTACAGGAAATTTTAGACCCTCATTCTAGTTTGTACATTCTTGGAAAAGACAGAGTTACAAGGTGGCAGTTGGTCACTAGTGTAGGTAATCAGCGTGTTCCTGCTCAAAACGCTTGCCAAGTGTAATTGGAGCCCTAGGCAATCTAAGACTGAGCTAGAGTGTTGGGAAATGTTTTTCAAACAAGATATGCTCTAGAGGATTACCAATCACACAAATGAATATATACCCGTCATACAGCACTCATTTTGCCATCAGTGTGATGCAATTGAAATAGATATCTCATAAATGTGTGCTTTTGTATCTAGCTGGCACATATCACGGAAATCGCTTGATTAATAAAACTAAGGATTATGTAATAGTTCACTGTATTTTATTATAAATGTATTTATATACTTCCTTCTATTTATGAGTTGTAGCATAAATTTAGAATTTTCTGTTTTGTTCTAATGTTTGTTTGGTCAAAAAAACTTTACCTGTCTCCCCCTCATAACAATTCTCTCCCATCCAATGTTTAAAAAAACAAAAAATGAAAAATTATAAAACAAAAAGAATCAAAACACTCGAAAAGTGTCAAATTGATACATCGCGCCTGATAGTGTTATAGATTTTACTGTTAATTATGTACACACTTTATTAATTTTTTCAATAATTCGGAAGTAAGTAATTGAAGGAAAAACATTTAGGAACAAGTCTTTATATCCTAAATTAATAGTTCTATTGATTAATATTTAGAACTCACACAAATAGAAAAGCTTAAAATCTAAAGTATCAAATTGATACATTGTACATTTAAATATTGCACTCGACGGAGGGTTAACAAACCTTTTTCAAACTATATTCCACAAGACAGTTATACAAAGGGCAGTATTTATTTTTAAAGTGATAAATCTAACCCCCCCCCCCCCCATTACAGTAAAATATTTTTTTCCGATTATTAAAACATTCATAAATTAAACATTAATGTCAAATTTCATTAACTAATCCTTATTGTCACAATGTTCACTAAATAAAGATTGCAACAAAAAAGGATTAATCTAATTTAAGATAAACTTAAATAGCTTATTTATTTTACATTAATCAGTAGGCTAAGAAATGGAATTCAACTTTCATTATGAGACTTTTATCCATTCTGTAACAAACAGGCAATTATTAAGCGATTCTTTAAAGGTTCTGTTTTTCTTTTTAAGATACAAAACCCTAAATCTATATAAATCCGTTGAAGCTGAACAGATTATCAAGTGAGTCAAATTATCAACTTAGCTCTCTGTGTTGTGATTAAGATAAACTTACGGTCAGGTATATTATTAGCCAAGTGATCCAATATTGCAACTGCTTGTACAGGTGCAGTACGAGCGTACCTACGTAGTTCTTGTACATCATTAATATTAGGATCCTCTGTAATGATAGTACGTGCTGTCACAGTTCCAGCCATCTCTTTCTTATACAAGCTCCAATCCAGTAGTATATCAGCAATGAACAAAACTGAAACACAAGAAAGTTCCATATTCATTTCTATCCTAGGTTGAAATTATATTCACATTTATAAAATGTAATTCCACTTACTGTGATTGCCATATGAATCATGTCCTTTGGGCAATAGTCAATAGGAGAGCAAGAGCAGAGTGTGGGTGTTAATTCAAGAAACTCTCTGCACAACGCTATCAATGTCTTGCAATGCTAATAGAGTTGCTTAAATAAGTAATTCTATTTATGTGTACGTTGTTGTTTTTTAACTAAACTATAATTTTTGTTTTGATAATTTAAACTTGGTCAGTCTTACTGATTCGTTAATATTATATGACACTAACCATGATATTATGAAACATGAACACTTAACACGTTCACTGCTACGCATATTTTGTATTTCCTATCCCTGGAGCTAAATTTTTTATATTTATGGCCTAAATGAGTAAAAATTACTTTTATTTTATTTTTTGAACCTTTCCAGGTAATAATCACTAATATTTTAAAGTGAACGCTCGTGTGCGTCCTTAGCATATAGGCTTGAAATTTTCTCTTTCTTCCGTAGATGCTGCTACAGAAGCATGTGAGTTCAACATTTATTGTTGTATTATCTTTTTTTATTTTTACAGATATTTACAAAATTCAACAGAATCAACATAAAGGTCATCCAATTCACTCATCGTAAGTTTATTAGGGTCAACACATTTACTTCGGTACATTTACTCTTTCGAAATGCACCAGGTGCACCATTATCACACCTATTGACGTTATTACAACAATAAACACTTCACTTCAGAACGAAAGCGTATTTTATGTTTTCGAATTTATTACTAAAAACACCACAATATCGCATAACCTCAATCACTAACAGCTAGACTACAGTTTACCGCCAAATACGAGGTTATCGCTGAGCGTGCATGTCCGTTGGCCGCTCCTCATAACGTTCAGTGTCAAGCTCACATGTGTGTCCTTAGCAGCGAACTTGTTATGTAAAACAAATTTCGGTGAAAATAATAAACTTTCTCATTGTATATTGTGTTTAAGTCCTTTTTTGGACATATTTGAAGGAGCTATAATGAATTGCACTTTCATTTTATAACGATTTGTTAAAAAAACATCTAACTTTTGCTAAAGTTAGCTACACCTTTGCCATGGGTTGATCCGGTTTATTTCAATTCATAGAAATTTCCACTCTCTTAGTTTTTATTTTGATCAAAATCGGTATGTTTGTAGTGGGTGTCATTATCTTTTCAAAAAATGACCGAGTGATGACTCCAGAAATACTTTGGAGATATCCTTAAACAAATTAATTGAATTTTACACATCAAATTAAAAACTTTAAAAATGCTATTTTTGTTAATAAGTGTGACTTAAATTTGATGCAATACAAGCTATAGTTTTTAATGGATTTAATAGGAATTTAATATAGACTATGGGTCTGCATGAGAGAGGTTGTTTACTTAGACTCAAAAAGGCTCTGGTAATGAGAACCATGGCTTGACATGTACATCAACCCTCACTAGACCTAAGAATAACAGAAATAAATTTTGGCTGAATATCGATTGAATTGTATTTGATTTTTATTCTATATTCTATAAGAAAATTGAAAGTTGGATTTATGTAATTTTTGTATAAATAAGTTTGTATAACTTCTTTTACTCTTGGATGAAGTTAAATGAAGGATATTCTACTAATTAATTTTTATGAACAACAATAGAGAATATGTGAAATTTAAAAAAACTTACTTGTATTTCTAGCCTGCCAATTTTCCGCACGATACACCACTTCTGTTTCCCATATCTGTATTGCCAGTCCTGGATGAGTTTGGTCCATTACAATAACTTCTCTACTTTCCAAAGCTTTTCCTGTTTTGCTGGTTAGGTGGCGAATTGGTCCGACCTAGTGCAGATAATCTCTTTAGTAAATAAAACTAAAAATTTCTCTGTCTATCCATTTATAGTTTTGGACCCCTGATCTGATTTTCATGACATTTTTGCCATATCTGGGAAGATTTAGGCTGTGTAGACAAGTGGTGAAATACTTCTTAATTTTTCCTAAATACAAAAAGGTGTTAGTTCTTAAGTGGAAGAATACAGGTGTGTTATAAGTTCTAATATTTCGTAATGACATTTTAGTATAAAGTGTGACTCTGATGGCTTTATTTTTCACTAAGGGAGACTATTTTAGGTAATGTATTCTAGATAAAAGTACCCGACATGTGTAAGTGTTTTATTATTATTAACGATTTCAAGATTAACCACTCTAGGCCTAGGCTAATTAATTTTTTAACATCTGCTAAAATGTTTAATAGGTCTTTCATTTAATTAAATTAATTCAAGTTTTATTAAGGAATTTACCAACATAACTAACAAAATATTTAAACTAAAACTATAATACTGTACACTCCACTCACTGCACTTTGTCAGTCAAGTCACAAATTGGCACTACTGCACCCTACCTTATCTGAAGTCAGCCAATACAACATAATTTGTTGTTTTATTTATTCTTACTATTACTAAACAACCTAATTAAATGCATATACAACATTTTTATCACATCACTGTAAAATTATAAACATTGCTGAGAAATACAGTTAAGTTACTTTAAGTATTTTAAAATATGGGCTTACATAAGAAGGGGTACCTGCTGAGCCCCCTCCCCCCAAAACTTAAATCCTGGATATGCTACTGTACAAGGGATGATCAGTCTGTCAGCATAATCACAGAACCAATCCTTTTCTTCGTTCTTGAAAAAAGACTCAAGTTTATTTATAAGTCTCTAAATTTGCACAGATTTTTCTTTATTATTAGTAAAGTGAAGAAAAAATGGCAGACTTTTTGAACCTTTGCAAACTCTGTTGCAGACGATTTTGAATCCATTTTAGTATAAACATAAAGCATGTAATAACTGCTCCAAGATATATGCAACGTACATATCTCACGAAGTACAAAATGAGATTGTAGATGCATCCACTAATGTACAGTACTTAGAAGTAATCTTGTAGACAATATAAAGGAGTATTAAATATTTTCTATTATGGCAAAAGAATCTATGGATGTTGACGGTCGAGCAACCATCACTTGACTTCACATTAGGTTTTATGACTATAAGAACAAAAGAAAGCTTTTTGGTTTACTCCCCTTAAGCATGGATTTACCATGCTAAAACCATTACAAACGCTGATATATTGATTTATTGATTACTGATATATTGATGAATTGGATTAAATTTAGAACAAACTATTGGGCAAGGGTACAATGTCTAGAGAATTTTGTAGTGTGCACAAAACAATCAGTAAAAATTCTCTATAGAACTTCTTTTACTTTCACTGTACAAAATACATTAAAATTCCTTTTTCTGTGCATACATTTTTTTAAATTTCCCTGGTAGTAACGGGATCCGTTGATGAGCATCCAATTTACCAAATTTCCTCAAAGGTTGTGGGGATCATCGTTAAAAAAGAAAACACTTTTCACATATTTTAATTATTTTAATTTTAGGTATGAATTAATTTGAATATCTAGCCTATGATTTATTTCAAATTTTATGTAGCTAATTATTAGATAAACATATTTAAATTTAAAATAACTAATTTTGGAAACAACAGCGATAGTTACTTACGCTTCTGACGGCAACCAACAAATTGACAAATTGTTTACGGAGCGCAACACTGTTACTATGAATATCAGACAGATTGATGTAATCTCCCGGGGGTTTTGTAGGCAAATAAAGTAACGAGAGAAATGTTGAGCAGTCCTCTGTATCATGTAAACTCATTTCAGAAAAATGTTCATTCAATGAAAGTTGTAAAGGGCTGAAAATAAAATAATATAATGTATTCAAAGTTCTACAATATACAATAGACACTGACCATATGCTTTTAAAAACTATGAATACGAATTTCAAGCATCTGCTTGCAGTTGTTGGGGATATTTTTGCTATGGTTGCAGTCAGCTGTTATCTTTTAAAGGTTATAACGTTATAACACATATTTAACCGCAGTTTTAGTTATATTTGTCTACTTACTTGATTTTGTTATTTGTAGATTGAATAAGACTATTAGACTTGTTTACTAATAGGAAAGTTTACTAATAAAACTGAACCTACTTTTTCTGATATAGTTCTTTTTAAACTACAATTTTACAATCAATTTTAATCCCTTCCTGGTTTCCGGCTCTGTCTGAATTTTTGTACAATATTAGTAAGGCATTGGTTTTTATAAGTAGTTTGCAAGCAATTGAAATAAAATTCCTATTTAAATTTAGTGCTAGTGTAATTGATATTCTCTTCCATTTCGATCTTTTTATTTCCATTACTGTAAACAATCAAAATTACAGTGTTTGAACGACTGAGTATATTTTATGCACATAAGGTATTTTTCAGTAGTTTGTTTGATTTTTCACTGGATAAATGTCACCGCAATAAGTAATTATCGATGAATTACCAGTATAAAATTATTATGTTTTTTATTTCAGAATCGGAAAGCGAAAATGATATTTTGATGATATTCAAGACAGAATAAAATTATTTCTACCAGATGTATAAAAAGTAAAATAAATAACAAAGAAAGAAGGCAGACAAATTACTTTTGGCTTTTTGTGAAACGACTTTAACCGTTTAAGGAGTATTGACATTCTGAAACATCACAATTCCACAACCGTTAATGAGTAAGGCAGGCTGTTAAACCAAAATTCAACTAAAAAGAGTAAACACTTTTTTTTTTATTTAAGACAATTCCATTAAAACATAGTGTTTACAACATCAAATTAGGTCTAGTATTAGGCTGAAAATACCCTAAATAAAACATTTTAGAATTTTTTTTACATGTGGAGCAAACGAATACAGCTCAGTGAATACAATGCAGCGCCAATCTATAATGGCATGTTTATGCTGAAAACAGTAAGATTATGTCAAAACAGTTGTTGACAATACAGGTTATTCTTGTCACGCAGCTGACTGATCTCCCGCCAATTTAGCGCGCCTCTCCCCTCCATCAACTGTTGCCTCTATCCAGCTGATACCCCTCACTACCAACTAAACTCACCAATACACACTTGCAACTTATCCACGTAGTGATTTGAAATCTATCACTTCAAATCTTCAAAAACTGGAACCGTGTAAATCTTGGTAGGTGATGTTCCAGAACTTCGCTGCTCCTTGTCACGTAAACAGCACAAGTCATTCCGAAATGTCAATACGTTAAACGCAAAAACCTAAACTTGTCAAAAGGTTAAAATTTGTTTGGTCTAAAACAAATAATGCTTTGGACATTAATAGATAAAACTAAGAACATTCAAATAGACCAGCAAGGAAGGGGGCTAATATTTCCTTTGATTTAGCCCATACTGTTGTAAGGAAAGTTCATAAATTGTACCCATACAAAATGCAGGTTAATTGTTTGATATGATTCCAAATACCTGAAACTGCTTGGCGTAATCATAACTGTCATAATTGAATCTACATTAAATACCCAAAAGTTGCCATATTGTTTGCTTTATCAATAAAAAGAATTATTAATCCACTGTTCTTTAATATCTCTGTCAATACCGAGCCATAACAAGAAATTAACAATAACTCATTTGCCTTGCTTTAATTTACTATTTATTTTCAATTTTTTTACCCAGCCCTCATTAAGCTAACACCAAATAGTTTACAACAATTGTTGAAATAATCTAAATTATGAGGTGTGATCAAAAAGTACGGTGAAAATTTTTACTACAAGCAAAGTAATAAGCACACGTAGCATTTGAATTGATCTCCATCAAAGTATTGTCCTTGGCTAGCGATCCACTTGTCCCTACCTGGAATCCATGACTGGAAGCATTTCTGGAAGGCTTCTTTCGGAAGGGCTTTTAGCTGCAGGGTTGTAGCTATCTTAATGTTGGAAATGGCGTAAAACGTTTTTTTTATTTTTGGGCAAAGCCAAAAATGTCTTGGTGCTAAATCTTTTGAGTAAGGTGAATGTGGACAGGAACACTTTTTCCGGCAAAAAACTTGTGAATCAAAAGCAACTTGTGGCACGGCGCATTTTCGTGATGAAGAAGGAAGCCATTGGCACATTTTTCTGGTCTCTTTCTCGCACATAGATTTGCAAACGTTCCAGTACCTCTTGTAAAATTCGGAGTCTACAGTTGTTCCCCTTGGAACAAACTCTGATCACACTATGCTCTCACTATAAAAAAAAAAAAACCAATGAACATTCTGGATGATGACTTTGATAGACGTGCCTTTTTAGGGCGAGGGGAGTTACTGGTTTTCTATTAAGAAGTTTGAATTTTCATCTCAGGGTCATAGCCATAGACCCAATTTTCATCTCCAGTTACAATTTTAGTTATGAAGTCCGGGTCTGAATGAAGACGATCCTTCAATTCCATGCAAACTGAGACACGATTTTCCTTCTCTTCATCAGTCAAAAATCTGAGAACAAATTTTGCACTCACTCGTATTAATTGCATATTGTTAGTTAAAATGCTTTGCTTGGACCTGTATGAGATGTTAAGTTCAGTAAGTTCTCGAAAATCATTCGCCTGTTTGGGCAAACAAGTTTTGCCACTTTTTTTGGCCGTTCCTCGTCTCCAAACGACTCATTTCCGCTTTTAAATCGCTCATACCTCTTGTAAACAGTCGTCAGAGTTGCCACATTATCGCCATACACTGATTTTAACTACTTTGGCACTTTTTTACAACTTGAAACAAAACATAATGTTAATGTGTTGTTCGAAATCAATGATGCTTGACAGAAAAGGTAAACATGAAGCCTAGTGGCTCTGGAAGCTGATGGACAAGTTATAACATGTTCAAACTTGACACTCCCTGCCTCAACAGATCAGCCTATCAAATATAGTGATGAAACGGATGTAGCGTTAGCAGTTGCTGCTATAAAAATTAATTCACAGTATTCTTGATCACACCTCGTATATGTAGGCCTCTTTTAAGCTGATGATCCTGTATTTTGGCTTACCTTGTAACAGCTGGAGCAAACTTGCCTTCTTGGTCTCCTACTCTTGCCATTGAAACTCTGGCTTTTATAATATCAACTGGAACAATTCAATTTCTAATTATTTGTGAAAAAGTTTATTAAAGTGATCAGTTGAAGAACCAAGATTATTGAATAGTAACACCAGTAGCGTAGGATTCTTCGGTAGTGGGCTATTGCTAATTTTGTTGGTAAAAGATGAGGGAATTGAGTACAATGTTTTAAATTGGATATTTACAAGATTTTTCAGACGATAACCTAAACATGGTAGTAAAATGTAACATAGATGTTAAATGTGTATAAATTTTTTTAATTTTAAATTGGGGGAGACTTGAGTCTTAGAATAAAAGATTCAGTAGAGAAGTCTTTTATTATATTGTAGTGAAGTATCAATAGTACTGTACTTTGAGACAACATTAGAATACAGTAAATACTAGTATTATTAAAGACTATTATAAGATTATAAGTGAGAACTTGGGTCTTAAATTAAAGAAGCTTATATTCAATTGCACTGTTCAATGTCTGTTTTCCACTCCCTATCTAATTGAAAACTATGAAGGAATAAAAAAAATATGTAAAACTCGTACATCTAGGCCTTCATTTTCAACCAGACCAAATGATTTTTACCCCTGGCTACTTCCAGTGTTTGTCCCCTGAATCAAAATTACGTTCATTGACAAAATAAAAATAAACAAAGTAATCAAAGTAAAAACAAAATAAAATTCTTGTACATACAGAAATATAGGCATAAGTTGTATTTTGTGTCTCAACAGAGCCATTTCTCAATGCATTTCTAACACATTCTAAGCCAATTTTTATTTTCACAACAAAGCCTATAAAATTACAAAACAAATTAAAACAAATAGTATTTACAACTTTTGTTTTAACGCATGTACTTAATGCCAGTTAAACTAATTAAGATGTGGGAGTAGCATAAAACGCAGATAAATTGGTATTCAGTACCGTAGCTAGGTTTGAACCAGAGAGTACAGAGATATAGAGTGGCTTTCCCTATACTGAATGCTTGTTGCGGGGCAGTGAAGCCAAAAGGGTCCGCCATTAGCAGCTAAAACTCGGCAAGACCGCTGCTCTTGACTCGTGCGAGTAATCGACATCGCTTAAGCTGGCCACACACTGAGAGAGCATTCTGCTCAAAGCAAGTGCTCTACAGCAAAACGTTTTGCTGAATACTAGCTCTGCATGTATTCAAATGGGACCCCACACACTGACAGAACAAATGCAGTACAGCGCTCTACAGCACCGTTTATACTTTTAAACATCGTTCAAAAATTTATCAAACTTCACAGTTAGAAGGACCAAACCTTGCTGAAGGCAACAGTGTGGTTTAAATGTACAAAACTTAACACTATCAAATAAGAAAAATGTTTTTCAGAAACAAATTTAATTAAAAAACAAACGAACATAAAATTTTTGACATGCGAGAAAAATTTTGTTATTTGGTAAAACAATATATATCTGCTGAGATATGTTGCCAAGGAGTTTATTGTTTCATATCTGAAATCCATTTTCACCTACCGTTAGTACTTACTTAGTATCGTTGATTATTTAAAGCATTTTAAATTCCACGCTGTAGCTGGCTCTTTAGCCTACTATTATTGCATAGAGTGATTTTGTTAGTTAACTATATATGTTATGTAGAGGTTTTTTATTATTTTTGCAAATAGTTTTGTTAATATATAATTTTTGATAACTACGAGTTCACGGCAGTGAGTGAACCAGACTGCAAACGGCACTGGCCAAGATCAAAGGAATAGCTGCCATCTTGAGCGGCCAGCTGGCTTCACAAGCGAGACCCAGTGTCCACTCTATATATAACTCTGTACTCTCTGGTTTGAACCTTTGTTTGAGATTCCAACTGCATAGACCTTCAGTCTTTCAAGTCACTCCGCTTGCCCATATTTGAATACGTTTACAAAATATAGTGACATATGAATACTAACCAACATCTCCTACATGAAAACATTGTGCCAGGTTTTTTATAAACTCTTCAGAACCCCAAGCTGACACGTTCATGTAATCTGCCGGAGAATCTCTAATAGTGAAATTCCATACTGTCTTTTCTGAGCAATCTAGAAACAAGAAAAGAAGCAGTAGTTGTAAGATGGCATAGAAGAAACAATAATTTGAATTATTTTCAACGCTGATAACCTTAGTAACTTTATGGAATTCATCTTTCTTAGAATTACGTTTAGAGATTAAGGCAATAAACTTTGATCAAAAGAATTGTCAAGGCTGATTTATTTATTAGTAAATCTTAAAAGGTTTATAACTTTTAAATATTTAAAAAGTGGCACACTTTGCTTTCTTTGAAAGTATTCTAAAATACTCATCTGGGGTAATGGAATAGGCAAGCAAAAAATCCATAAAACGGTATAACAGACCATAAAATTCAAATTTTTAATAACAAATTGAAATAAATTAGAACTTGGAAGCTATTGTTTGTTGAAACTATTATTTAAACTTTATAACTTGTATATTTTTGATGTTATAATAGATGTGAAAGAATAATTATCATGTGTCCATACTATAACTATAATACCAGTTTTGGATATATGCTTGAACAACCAAAATATAGATTAAATAAATCAAATAACTATAGTTATGACTTCTGAACAAATACCTTTCGAGATTTAATAAGCAATGATTTTTATTGTTCATTTTATTATTGGCTGAAATAGCACCCATTTATTACCTTTCTCCAGTTGACATCATTTACTGATGCGATATATATTTGATAGTAGGCTATTTATTTTTGTTGTGAAGACATGTTATTCTATGATTTGAAAAGTTTTTAGTCTGTGTACAAGGTGATTGAAAGGTGGCATTCTTTGAGCTAAAGGTTGAGGTATTGTAGATTATGTAAAATAAACATGCACTCAATATTTAGTGTAAGTTCTACTAATATTAATTTGATAGACAAAATTTGTATAACTTACTAAAAAATGTGTGTGTGCGCGTTTTTCATTAAAATGGATTTCTACCAAGTACCTTCGGTACTCAAGTTTTATACCTTCTCTGGGGACTATTTGAGCTATTAACACAGTTTTATTTTTAGTCCTTTGAATGCATTTTTAACAATTTTCGAAGAAAAACATTTAATCAATCACGCAATAACAGCGATTGAAATGCCAAAATGTATGAAAATCCAATACTTATAATTTGTAGTAAGCAGATATTGACTATTGACTAAAAAGAAAGCATACTGAAAAATAAAACACTACTATAAATGTAACTAATGGTGTGAGGGCGGAGGGAGTGTGGACAGCAATGACACGAGTCATCCGCCGCCCCGCTAGACTCTCCTCAACACTCTCTCTCTCTTCCAAAGCCAGTGCAACCCGAATGCTTGCTACTCACTAGAAGTACAAAATTTTTTGTTTTTTCCCATGGCCTAGGTTGGCCTTTTGGGTAATCCTGGCCTGAGTATATACCGTATATTACCGGTATGTAAAATATTTGTATGTGTGGATTTTGTAAAGTGGTTAGTATGTTGTGTGTTGTACCTGTGTAATGAACAGTAGTGTGAATGATGGATTTCATAATAAACTTTAAAATAGCCTGGTGAGGCTGAAACTGAATACCAGGCTATCGACTCCAACAACAGTATCACTAAAGATAAAAATACAGCTATTTAATTAAATCAAGTGATCAAGGTAGTAAGCAGAAAATGAAATGAATATACACATTGTATTACTTAAATATTGAGAATATTTCATTAACCCCTTTATTCAGATGGTAATTGCAGCTGTAAGACTCATAAAAACAGACCATTACAACGTGCAAAACTTCAAGTTGGTCTGTTATTTTAAATTAAACCATGATTTGTATAGTAAAAAATATGTATTATGCTATAATAACCAGAAAAACTATTTAAAATAATACACATGTACCACATTTACAAAATCCTTTTAAAATGTATATAGTTTCTTCAGAAAAATGCATTATAAAATTACATATACCCACCTTTTCTTGTCATAGTTTTACTTCTGGTGTAGATTGTGTGTAGTTCTTTAATTTTAATTTTGATTTGTAAGGCAAGAAGTTTGAAATTTATTTTATGAGTAGCCTATTTTTATGCTAATCTCCTTACGTTTGGTTTCAAAACCCTAAACCAGACATTACAATGATCAGTAAAATACTGTCAGTACTTTAAATACTGATGTTCGTACTTCCAGAATACCGTACCTAGATTTGTATCAGTATTCCGTTCATTCCATCAATATTGCTATTGAAATTGAATAATACTGTATTTTAAAATATTGACTTATTTAGACAAACTTGTACATGATAAATAAATAAATATACAAGTGATTGTACTTTATAAAGATCAACTATAAAAAACAATCTTACCTTTTTTTGATAAAATTGTTCGAGGAGATTGTTTTGCAATTATAACTGCGACAATTAAGAAATCAGAACTCTTTGCTCCTAAAGATCCAATAAGTGTTCTTTTTATTCCACCTGCACAAGACATAGGTACTTTGCTAGTTCAAATGAAGAACTACCTGCAATAAGTACAAATATTTTAAAAACCTACTTAAAAAAATTTAAATTGAGTTGTTTGTAAAATATTTGTAATATGGATGTTAATAATTTGCTTTAATCTACTACCTATATATAAAGGCATATCAATGATAAATTTGATTCACTTAAAATTATGTTAAATTGGATCTGTTATTTATAAGTAGGACCTTTCTATACGCCAAACATAGATTATGCAACTGGATTATTACCAAAAACTATGTTCTTGTTTCTCAGTAAAATTATATAAAGAGAGCCTTCCATTATACTCAAAATAGAATAAATCTAAATAATTAATTGCTGATCTTTATCTGTTGACTGACACAAAAAACTGATTTTCATTTAACTTATTGAGTTCAAATAACACTCAAAACATGTTTTTTTGTTTTTATAATTAGTGTTTTTACTGATATTTCATTATAGCTTTATATTTCTTATGCAAAAAGTGCAATATGTTTAATTATTGTGTTAATTTGTAATACAAACGTTTAGATATTAAAACCACACAAGTAGTGAGAGAAAGTAGGTAGTGGTTCTTTCGATGCAAGATCTGTATTAAATTCGCCAGAATGAATGGTATTAGGTTAACCACAAAATGTAAGGTTGGTATAATAGGTATTGACAATGTATTTGATAAGCAGATTATCAAATAAATTTTAGCACATAACTTCAGTAGCCTTACTTTTGTTGAACAAAATAATACAAAACTCACCAAAGGTTATAGAATAGGTATCCCAAAAGTTATGTGAAAATTAATTATGAAATAATTACAAGTAGGCTAGTTGCAAGTTCCCTGGTTCAATGCAAGTATCTAAAAAGAAATAATATTCGTACTTAAATAATGTAAAAGCAAACCTAAGTTAAAATTAAAAAGTATTCTTCCTGAAATTTGTTCAACAATTCACTAATGTGCTTCTTTTTCTTTTTCACTTATTGCCTACTATTTGTAAGGGTTTTAGGAAATGTATTGTACAATGTACAAAGGAAATCACAGCCCTATAAATAACTAAACTTTAGAGTCTATTTCATTGTTGTTTTTCGTCATAACTTAAATTTAGCCGTTTATTGGAATACATACAAAATTCATAGTTAATCAACCCTAATTATTACCAATTGAACAGTCTGCATACTTTGGGCATAATGAATATGTTAAAGACTCAGTATTTGAAACCAAGACCCCCTACGAGGTATTTAAGATGACCCTTATTTGTGTCTTCTCTGGTTATCAATCGTGTTATCAATCGTCATATACATATATATATATATATGATATATATATATATATATATTATATATATACATATATACATGCTACTAACAACAGCAGTAAGTTATTTTACTGTAGCTTATGTAATTTAGAAATTATTTTGAAAAATGTTAAACACGTAACTTTTATATCGTCCTACATATAGAGGACACTGTGACTATAACTTTGGAAAACACATAACCTACTTATTATTAATTAAATCCATAAGCAACCTGCATTAGCCTACTTGGCGGGTAATAATGTACCAACTTCTAAATAAAAAGTCAGAACATTTTAGTTCACATTATATTAAAGTTAAGATTCTTGTTTAAGATTTTGTATTTTATATTGAAATGATTGTGTAATATATACGAATAGTGACTTTGCATATATCTGTTACTTAATAATATCAATAACTTGATAACTGTATTTATAAAATATATCTACAGATTTAATTTAAACTACAAAAATGTCACATATTAAACAAAGTCAAATTGGCGATATACTGTCTAGTGACGGTAAGATCGACTGTAGCTAATTATTATAGTCGCCAACAAAGATCACCATTTTTAATGTAACTTTATTTCAAGAACAGCGCATCCTGTCGTAAAATAGTCAACACAAAATAATGCATTAGGTGGCCTTTCTAGAAAGTCCTATAATAATTATTGATATTGAAGGTACGTGAGTACAGTGAGTAGGGACTAGTGAGTTGGTCTCTTTCTTGGTCCAGTGCTCTTAGTATTATTATCTCTGGTCCAGTGTGAATTCTGTGAATCTGTGTTATGCCTGTTATGTTATTCAGTTATTATTATTAATTGTAGGCTATGTATGAATTGTCATGTTGGAAAAGTATTACATTAGTGTAGTACTGGCTTGTTGCCTATGAATATGAAGGCAGGTTTATTATACATTGTAAACTTTAATTTGATATTATAATTTCATCAAATCTAACTTTTATATTGTTATAATAATTATGTAAAAATAGATATTATTTAATGAAGCTAAGGTAGGTTTATCTGAGTGCAGGTTATAAATCTATATATATAAAATTCAATGAATGTCCGTCTGTTTGTACGTTTGTCTGTTTGTCCTTTATGCGTTATCAAACCGTCCATCCGATTGCTTTGAAATTTTGCTTAGTTACACAGGTTAACCTTGGGAAGGTTTTAGGCTATTTACCGAAGTCCTAGGACATTAGGGCTACGCCCCAGTAGCCCTCAAAGTTTCAATGTTAATCTTATGGAAGGTCAATCTTAAGGAAGAAGAAGAAAGATTTCTTTTGATTTTATCAGGGGCACAAAAAACCGCTGTTCGTATGAAAAGCTTAAAACAGCTGATTTTGATCAACAACTGATTTGGATCAAAAACTGAAATAACTGAATATAATTTTATTTTAGGTTAGGTAAATCGGTAAATCAAGCAATAGCGAAGCATTGCTGGGTCCACTAGTACTTTATAAATTTATGGGTAGGCTAGTTAGGCTACATAATATTAGAATACCACTACTTCTTATATTATGGCTGGGTTGCAGCCTAAAAAACCTGAACTTCTAACTTTTTAAAGTTTATAGAAAGAGGATGTTTTCAGTTTGTAGACATATAAAAGTTCGGCGTACATTTATTACACTACCCTCAGCTGATATTTTTGCAGATGAAGACCTTCTTTTACATTCTAGGCTACTGTTAAATATTGGATACAGGTAAACATACTGTGACTAAAGACTATAAGTTAGAACTTCAGGCTATTTTTTCTTTTTATTATTATTTGTGTTGGGGTAGGGTCGTGTAGTAAATTTGCGCCAAAATTAGTAGCACTTCTTACTTTCCTAAACAAATTTCTTCAGCTACTTTCAACAAGTAAGTTAGTACAATTCTAAAAGTTTCCAAATAACAATAATCCTTAAAACCATATTAAAGCTTTGACAACTAGAAGTAAAATTTTGTTTAATTCAAAAAGCACCTAGGGCTATCATCACTATTTCTAACTAGATAAAATATCCATGGACTTTACTAGGACACAAACTGGGGACCTTGAGCTTTGGAGTCGCTCAAAATCTCTTAAACAAGGTATAATTATCTTATCTTCTAAAGCGAGAGATAATTGTCTGTCTGCTAAATGGTTTAGGAATCTCCGTCTAAGGATTTTTGATTTTTATATGGGGCTTTTGGCCACGAGAAATCGATTGGAAATGGTCACCAGTCTGGGAAAATTCGATTTCTACGTCTTTTTATTAAATTAAAAAGTGAAATTTGTCCATTTTAAACAATACAAAGCACAGCTGATGCAAATGTTTTCAATGTCATTACAATAATCATCTGTTTTCTTTCAAACGAAGCACAGCTGATGCAAATGTTTTCAATGCCATTACAATAATCATCTGTTTTCTTTTAATCTGTAAGCCTAATGTTGTATCTATTTATAGTTACCATGGCAACAAATACTTCTGCTAAATAAACATACCCTTTATTTAGTTGTTTAATGTTATAGGCCTAACCTAAACGATGTTCACGGAAATTTGCAATAATAGTTATTGAAATCATAGCCCTGCTTATAATCGAGCTTTAGCTCGGTCTCCTGGTACTAACCTTTAAAATAGAGCCAAATCAGGTAAATAACACTAGCTTGAGAGTTTTCTAAATTTAGTAGGTAGCTAGGCTACTTTATTTATAATTTGATGACTGTAATTTTTTCATTTTAAAAGCATAATTTTTACTACTTATTATATTTGTTGTACATCATTTAAAAATAAAAAAATTAAACGTGTTGAGCAATTCTTCAACTTTCCAGCAGAGCAGTAGGCCTACCTATAGTATCAATTGGAGGTTCGAAATCAGGTGTAGATCATGTGAACAAGAACAAATAGTGTGGCAAAACAGCTCTTATCCCTACTCTGCTACTTGCCCCGCCAAGTCTGTTTATTGGCAGTGCGATACCAATTTATAAATAATTGGTTTTAAAAGGAGTAATTTTACTTAGTCAGGGCCGATGCAAGAGGTTTTGGCGCCCTAGGCGAAACTATCGGGAGGCACCCCTACCGGGGGATAGATAGTCTGCCCTATTGATTATATTTGGGGAGAAAAATTTTGAAATATTGAAGCCTGAAAATGTGATTTTAAGTTTTTTTTAATGAAATTAAAGCCATTCGCTTTATCCCTTAAATCCCCTATATAGATCTTCAATAATATTTTATATAGAACTATTTTTAATTAATATATTTGTAAATGCATGTTTTTCTACAACTACACAATGTGTAATTGTAACATAAAAAGAATTTTGAAGTAATTGTTTGGATACCGACCTTTGTTGTTTATGTCTTCTCCTTCTCCATCTCATCTTTTTTCTTTTAACGATCATCTATTATCCCTCTCACCCTCTAGTTATTGAAATAAATATTAAAAATGTAATCATCTAACTTGAAATTATTTAGCTTAGCTACTGGAAAAAAGTACTAAAGTAAACAAAATAATATCAGTACTTGGTTTACTTGAATACTTATTTGCACACTGTTTTTGTAATATGTTATTAGGTACTTGCCTTAAATATGATACAGTTTTTTTACTTTATACTTTCACCTTGGAAGTTTTTACTTAACAGGAAAACAAAATATTTATAATAATAATAGCATTGAAAATATTCTTAAAGTTTTACATAAGGCTATTTTTTTACAGTACCTACCGTAATTTTTAAATTTTAATCCATTTACAATTTTTACCGATTAAATACAAAAAATTACCAGAACTACTCACAATTACCGAGCGACAAAATCTTGGCACTGGGTGACACAGTGTCGTTATTTATTCTCCCTAACTACTAGTGGAGTCGATTCAGCCACTGAAAATTTAAGTGTTACTTTTTTTATATTCAGGAAATATAAAAAAAGTAGGGTAACACTTAAATTTTTTTCAAAATGTATCATTTATTGACAGTTTTCATTTAAATTGTAGTAAATTTAAAATAAAATAATTGAATAGCTTAACAATGAAATCACTTTTTAAAGAAAGGTGTAATGTAAATAACTTGACATTAAATAATAGGAACATTAAATAATGACCTAATTAATTTAACAAGAATATCAAAGTTAAAATTTTTTGTTTTCTGGTCTTGATCTTAGCAAGTGTTCAAACCAACTTATTTAGATCGATGTTTTGTGCTAACTCCTGTTCGATTGAAATCGTTGTCAGAAAAAAAATCCTCCCTCAGACGCTCCTCAGTTCAGGCATCCTAGGCGATTGCCTAGTCGCCTATACAGTCGCGATACCAAGGCCCTGTGCTTGGTATCATCACTCAA
The DNA here is from genome assembly GCA_018207615.1 of Philaenus spumarius. NCBI lineage: Eukaryota > Metazoa > Arthropoda > Insecta > Hemiptera > Aphrophoridae > Philaenus > Philaenus spumarius. The sequence goes on from JAGFPH010000099.1 coordinate 343,362, forward strand.
GGTACCTAACTGAATAACTTATTAAACCAAATTTTGCTGACATTATTTTGATTGTTTATTATATTCCTTTCATTCTAATCTAATTTAAAACCAAAATAGGGGTAATTGTTTAATATTACTTTTTCAGAAGCAAATCTTTCCGTATTGAGATATGTTTCTTATTTATGTATTTTAACAATGAATTAACATGAATAAAGGCCCGGAAAAATTTATTCACCCTTAAAAAATGGAAAAATAATAGCCTTAAATTCTAACTTATATCCAGCCCCAGCATGTTTCAAGCAAACCAAGTAGGCTAGGCCTAATAGTAAACAATAGCCGTTATCGCTAATGGACTGAAATCGACAATTAAACATGTTTAAATAGCCGGAACAGTAAACAAGATAAGGTAAGATAAGTGGGTCAGCGAGCAGGTTTGTTATAGTCTAACGTTCACACAGTTTGTTATCCTCACTGAAAATGAACTTACATTGCAAAATTTCTTGTACAAACACGGTGTTTTGCGACAGTCGAAAAAGTGTCCAGAGTGTGGGAATGATAGTAGGTACTATAGTTTTCAGTAAGAAAATCGGTCTGTTCCGTTGTAACAAATGTGTTACTGTATAGAATAGTAGCTGTAAGAAAGTTTCCAAACAGTGTAACAAAATCGTTTCTCAAAATAATAATAAAGCATTCATAATAATAATAAAGCGTGTGATGAACTGTCAAAAAGAGACACTAGTTCTTCATCACATGACAACTTTTAAAGTAAGTTACTTATTTGTATTTCTTTTTCCATGCTTTGAATTATGTTAATTAATTGTTAGATTATATATTATAATATATAACAAACCTCAATGCAGGAACATTTGCTTGAAACATCCTGGGATAGAGACTATAAGTTAGAACTTCAGGTTAAGTTATATATTTTCCCTTCATTTTTTTAGGGTAAATTTATTTTTCCGGGCCTTTATTCATATTAATTCATTGTTAGATTACATAAATACGATCTCAATTTCAATATTGGAAGATTTGGTTCTGACAAAGTAATAGTAAACAATTCCCACATAGGTATTTTACTTCCTATCTTTTTCCTGACTTTTAAAGTGCTAAAAACCATATTTATGATTTGTAATTAGAAATATGTTTTAATAATTTTAATAATAAAACTTGGCAGTTTTATGAATTGTTATATACCATAAATCTCTTAGAATAAGAGTCCTTTTGTAAAGTTTAAGTGACCTTGTAGCACCTGAGGTACGATATCATAAACAATGCTAAAACAACATTAAGTGAACAAACTGAAAGTAGACTGATGACGGCAGAAGACAACTTTTACTGCTTTGTAAAACCATCAAACTAGGTGATGAATGCCAATATGGTATTAAAGAATTGCTAGATATCTTGACAGATTATTCAAGGTGACAGTTTTTTTAACATATTGTGATATACAGTAGGCCTACTTCTAAAAGGTTGTCTAGAGGAATACTTTAAAAACCATATTATAGTGCTTAATGTTTCTGGTTGAAAGAATAGTGTGAGTTTATTTCATACAGCTCACCAAATAATGGAGAATATGTTTAAATACAGAGAGATTGACCCAAACCCAAATAAGCCTCGAATTGTTTTATCTGCGGCTGACATCACCATCAAGGAAGATATTTAAATAATGGCTTATACAGTAGAATCCTGATTATCCGCGATAATGGGTGGCTGAACTTCCGTGTATAATCCGAAACTAACCTAAAATGCCCTAGAAATAGTTCAAAATGACCGTAAAACTAAAATAAGTGCTTTTAATCTTTACAAAAGGTTCAGGTAATAACAATTAATTTAAATATGTACAGTATTGCGTACCTTTATATTTTGGAAAAATTACATAATTTTACACACACTATTTACATATTTACAAAGAACAAAAACAAAACAAACACAGTCCAGTTCATAACTACTACAGTACTACTGTTATCAAAATGCACTTTCCATATCAATCTCTTTCAGCATGGAGTAAAAAAGTCCTTTATTGATTTTTGTTTCTTTGCATTTGACTCCTTTTTTACAATGGGTGAATGAATTTCTGCGCTCGAGATAATGGGCCTTCACTTGCTAAACTTCGTTCGTTCGCCGTAGTATCACATTTGGGTTATTTTACGTATTTAATTTGTATCTTTTTGGTGATCGCGGTATTTTTTGGCGATTGCGGTTAAGCTGCAACGCGGGTAATCCACTCGTGGATAATCGGGGTTCTACTGTAATTAATTATCATACTTATTAAGGTGCAAACAACATTAAGTTTGAGGTGAACATTTAATTCAAAACACATTAGGTGCCTTTACTCTGAGAATCATTGAAAAGAAAAACGTAGGCCTATTACAGATTGAAAACTCAAATAGAAAATAATACGTGCTTATAAATCATCAATAATACAGCATCCTAATGTTTAAGTTTTTTTTTTATGCAAAATGGATAGATTTTACGTTAGATTTATCATAATTTAAATATGGTTAATTATGTATGAAGTAAACACATTTTTGGGGAACAGTCAGTTGCAATTCTGGAGCCCATACTCTCAACTGCCGAGCGAATTTCTCCATTTGGAATGCCTTGATCCCACTATAGGCCTACCTATTCCACTGATACCATCGCTAAAACAGTCAATAAATTAAATCATATAGTTACTTTGTGTTTACTTTTGTTTATAGATGTATATTGTGTAAGATAATGGGTAGAATTCTGATTATAATATATAACATCATTTTTAAATACTATTTCTAAATGGTTTAACAAAGTTTTTTTTTTATTCCAGATTTCAAATTGAAAATATTCGGTTATGAGTTTTCTGTGTCCAACTTGTGGAAAACTATTTTCCTCAAACTCAGTTTATGTGCAGCACATCAATACTCATGAAGAAACAAACACATTTATCTGTAGTATATGTAAGAAAAAATTTACCTTTAAACAATATTTACAAAAACATATCTTTAAATGCAAAAAAAATACCTCTAAAATGTGTACTTTCTGTAGCAAAATAATAGCCCCAAGAAATATGAAACGACATTTGATACAGAAACATAGTCCTAAAATTGAAAAGTCGGAAAATAGTGCTTTGCTAAAATGTACTGATTGCTATAAATTAATATTGAAACACAATTTGAAACGCCATATGATACAGAAACACTGTTCTACTCTTAAAGATAAGAAAAAAGGATCTGTAAGGAAGTGCATAGTGTGTAAAAAAGTTGTATTAAGTAATTTAAAACGTCATATGATACGGAATCACAGTCCTATTGTGGATGATGAAAGAAAATTTAAGTGTTCTATATGTGCAAATAAAAAATATTCTCTACAAACTTCATTAAATAGGCACATGAAAAGTGTGCATGAAGTAAGTACACCTACAAGTATGACATGTCCATTATGTAAACTGTCATTTGTGAAAGTGCCAAAAAACAATCCCAAATCAATATACAATCATTTTGAAAATAAGCATAAAATATTTATGAAATATGAATCTTATCAATTCCTTTCTATTGATGACTTCAATAATTGGAAATGCAGTGTTGAAAAAGAAACTATTTCAAGGTTTGTTATACATTTAAAGAAGTCTGATCAATTAATTTTTAAATGTCATCGATCTGGAAAGTATAGATCTAAAGGGTGTGTGCAACGTAATTTGAAAGCCATAGGAAGCTGTAAAATAAATGGATTCTGTCCAGCATCTGTTAAAGCTAATATTGTTAATGATAGTGAAGTTAATGTTACATACCAAAAAACTCATGTTGGCCATGAAAATGAACTTCGGTACATTAGTCTAACTTCCGAAGAAAGGAAATCAATTGCAATTCAACTTGTAAACAAAGTGACACATGATGAAATTTTGAAAGGAATTCAAAGTTCGTTAACAGATTTACCTCTTCAAAGAATCCATCTGACTAGTAAGAAGGACATTCATAATATTAAAAGATCGTGTATTCTTAATACAGAAGCATCAAAACATTTAAGTGATCAATTCAGTGAAGAGAAATATTTGCCAAAGTTAGAACCTTCTGACTTTATAAAAACAGAATTTTGAAATCTAATGATTCCAATTGGTTGATTACAAAGTTGTAAAATAAATCAAACATTTCTGCAATAGTTAAAATTGTTGTTAAATGTAAAAATTTAATATCAGCTAATGATTTTAAAACACTAATAAAAAGTTATGACCTTAATAAAATGTAAGTCCTTTTGATGTAAAAAATAAAATATATAGATATACAGGACTCATAAGTCCTTAAATTATACTGACGTTGATCACATTAAAATGTATTTAAGAATGAATCCTTATATTATGATTTAAATGATAAAGCTATTGTATTTTCGTCTAAATTTGAAGTCTATTTTTATTTAAAAATTTTCCTATTTTCTTATAACTTTAACTATTTTATTATTATTCATCTTAATTTTGGGTTCAAATTTTCAAGCAAGATCCTATTGCTTTTTGAAATTTACTACTTAAGAATTAAACTTTTAGGTCAAATTACTCTTTTGAATAAAAATAAAGTAAATTTTTAAATAAGCTAGTAGGCTACTGTATATAAAAATATTTTTTGCAGAAATGCAAAATTTAATACAATTTCTTGTGCAGTTGATTCAATTGAGAAAAACAAAACTATGTTTCATTAGTTACTACAACATATCTTGAACACCGATATTTAATATCAAACTTTAAGTACTGGTACGATTAAATTTATACTTGCATAGTCATTTGGTGAGAAAATCATAATTGTTAAAAACACACAAGTTGTTTAAAAGAATACATTAATTAAAACAAACTGTCACAAATTAATATATGTGTAATCATAACAACATCATTGCAGAATGTTGTAACGGCATGTGCAGACAACACGACAAAGACAATCTTAATATTTAACCCTTTGCACTCTGGTAGGATTTTTAATAAAAGTCTTCTGGGCTCGGATGGCCAGTAGTGCTGGCCACAGCCATTTCTTTGTCAAGTCTGAATTGTTTTTGCAAGTTACGTTCCTCTCAGCTTGGATGGTCAGCAGTACTGGACAAGGTAAAATCCCTCGAACGCCCGGATGGCCAGTAGGACTGGCCACACAAATGATCTGCATTGATTTATTTTTAGTAGTTTTATTTTGTCTGGATTTTGCTGAAATCTAGAGTCCAAATCTTAAACTAATTAATTCCCGCTTTTTTTCTGGTCTGTGTTGTATCTAAACGTAGCAATATGCGTTACATTATAACCTTACCAGCAGTTTAGTTTTACGTTGCGGTGGTCTAGCCTAGTGTTTTTTTTAAATTTTGAAATAATTTAATAGAACAAAAGTTAATTAGTTTATTATTGCTTTTAAGTGTTTTTTTTTTTTTTTTTTTTT